>VWZG01011012.1:412027-491759 GCA_013396735.1 Grallaria varia | reverse complement strand
CAACAGCCACTTAGAATAGTGCTGAATTAAAATGGCACTTAAAATTGAGTGCTTGAGTCCTTTGCTTAATCGTGGTCTTTGGGGAATTGGTTTAACGCATAAAGCTCCCTTTTACAAACTAGAAGTTTGAAAGAAGGATTTTTGTTTACAGAGGTTCGGTTTCTCCTGGTTTCAGCCAGTGTGCTTAGTACTCCCTAGAGCTGTCTTCCACTTTGGGAACGGAAAGAGGGAGTGTCTGCAAGGAGCTTTTCCTCTGAGAGTCTGCAAGGAGCTAGTTGGACTTTCTTACATCTCTTTTCATGTTGTTACATGCCTCACATGCTTGCCTCTAGTAGCTGACTCTTGCCTGCTGTGCTCTTAGTGTGTTTTCCTTTGTGCATGTGTAATGTGTGGTGTGAAATTCAGTCACGTCTTCCATCTTAACATTTTTCCAAATCCCTAACCTGTCCCAGTTTGGATATCTCCTTGGTGGCCTGCCTATCTGGTGAAGCTGATGGAGTCTGGACTTTGCCTTCCCAAGAAGGCCGGCTTTTATTAATGGGTGGGGTTTTGTTTTTCTTTGATAGTGGGGATGTGTTCCAATAGAGTCTGAAAAATCCCAAGCTGTGTGCAGCTGAGCAGCCGTCCACATAGGAGAGGGCATGTGACATGGCATAGTTCTGCTTTATTTATTTACCTATCTTTGCTGTGTGCTTGTGGGACAGCCTGCATCCTCCACATGCGTGTTTTGGGGGCGTTGACCTGTCTAGAGGCATAGGTCTATGAAAGCAAGTGAGAAGGCATTACGTTTCCCTTCTCAGAATAATCACACTCACAGATCTATATTTGGAACTGGTTCTTTTAATACCAGCAGGAAGATAAACCAATGGCTCACACGTACCTTAATCTGTAGTGTTGTCTGAATCCTGAATGATAACTGCAAGCCACATTCCACACAGTTTGGTTTCAGCTAATGATGTGGTATGTCCTGTTGTTTGTGTAGTCAGAAACACTTTTCTTGACCTGAATAATAGCTCTGAAGGTTAGAAAGGAGTCCGTGTGGAAAAAGTAGAAGAGTTTGTGCAAAGACACGGGGGCGGATTAAGAACTGAAAGACTACAACGTTGGCCTTTTCAAAGAAAAGTTTGTCTGCTTGTGAGTTCATACACTCAATGCTTTGCAATTTCATGATGTGAACTCCACCCTCTCAACTCAAACCATTAGCAATGCAAGATCCATTATAGGAAAGTGATGCAAGAGCAAAGGCCCTTTCTTAGCTATTAGAGATTAAATAATTATTTACTATTCAGACTCGTTAGTTAGCATATTATCACATGCTCTTGCTCCTCCAGCCCTTTCATCTAGTTACCCTGCTATAGAGATGGCTGACTGGCTGGGAGGTTTGGGCATTTTTTTCCTTGCTTGGGTGAGAAAGGGTAACAGCGGAAGGGAAACCTTAAATAATGTGGAAGCAGGAATGCTGTACACTCAATTTGAGCATTTGTGGAGTTGGATAGGTTTATTAGAAAGTATAATGTACCTCCAGTGAAGTATTCTCTCATTTGTTTAGTAAGTGCCAAAGCTGAAGCTCCAGAGAGGCTTGGGCTATATTTAGCCTAATCGCGAGGCAACACCTTTGTAAAGTAGGTAATGAAGCCTGATAAAACCTTGAGTGCCTCTCTCATGAGCTGCCTGCAGACTGACTGAGGGCAGGTCACTGGCTCTGCTGCTGCCCTGCTTAGGTGGCTTTGGTCGAGTTAAGGGATTGCTTTGTGCTTCAGTTTCCCCGTCTGTAAATAGGTCGTGGTGATCCTGCCCTCCCCTTGTAAGTACCTGAGGGTCTGTTGCTGCGGGGTGGTGCGTGTGAGCTACTGCCAGCAGCATTTTACAGAGGTTGGTGTAGCATTTGCACAGTGCTTGCTGTGCTTTGACCTGCTCGTTTCTCCTCTTTGCCTTTTTCTCCTACATTTTAAATTTAGAACGGGTCTCAAAGGGCTTTTTTGTTTTCCTGTTTTCCCCTCATTACTATTTTTTTTTTGTCCTGTAGATTAACTTTCCTCTATTTTTTCTGCCCCACCATGGTTTTTTTTTCCCCCTTGTATCCTGCATGTTCTTTCTGCCAGTCGTTTCTTTTGTTCACCGGTGTCTTCCTCTTGCTGTTCCCGTCTGCCTTCGGAGCGGCATTTTCTCTGCCCTCCATCCGCTGGGATTTCCTTTTCACCTGACTCATCCCCTGCCGGTACATCCCCGCTCAGTCACGCTCTCCTTGCGCTCGTGTTGAGGAAACGCCGCCAGCAGGGAAGGGCTCTGCCTGCTCCATCCGCTCTCGGGGGAGACCCGCGAGTCGCCACCGCCGCCAGGCTGGGGGAAAAGCTCTGCGGGGGCATCCAGGAGCCCCTCACTCGCTCGCTCGCTCACTGCTCTCTTTGCTCCTCCGCGGCCGGCTTTTGCAGCAGAGCTGCAAGGTTTCCCGCTGCCTCCCGTGGCGCTGGGTAAGCAGTGAGGGTCGTCAGCCCGTCCCTCGGGAGGCAGCGGGAAACCTCCCGGCCCGGCCGCAGAGCCCCCCGGGAGCGGGCGCCGTGTCCTCGGCGGGCGCCGCACCGGAGCAGCCGGTTGCTGCAGGGAGGAGCGGCTGCGGGGGCGGCAGCGGCAGCAGCACAGGCAGAACAGTTCCGAGATGGGCAGGGAAACGAGATGGTTGACTTGAGGCAAGGTGAACGATTTCAGAGCAGGAAGAGAAGGGGCGGGCGTGGGGGAGCGATTTCTCGTCTGCAGGCTGCTTCCACTTGAGCGTCCTCTGTGGTCGCCCTGCGCTGGCTGGTCCTGCAGGCGCGGAGGGAGGATCTGCGGGCAGAGCTGTGCTTTGGGGTGGAATGGGGCTCCTGCGCTCTGGGCTGCTGGGGTAAAGGCGCTTGCTCAAGCACGACGAGGGAAAGGAAGAATGTATGGTGTAGTTCCCTTTTCTAGCTGGTTTGCCATTAACGGCACAAAGGAACAAACCGACAGAACACAAAATCTTCCTTTCTTGTATAATTAGTAATTGTTACTCTGTTTTAACTTGTTTTGAAGGAAGAATTACATCAGTGTTTGTACAGTTCTGGGGGTTTGATGTGCTGAGGTTTTGGTGGGGTTTTTTGGGTTTTTTTTTCAGATACTTAATTTTATTTTTTCCCCCCCCAATAGACTTTCAAGCCCTTGGTTGGAAAAAGTGTATACAATTCAATTACTGCAGTAGAATTCCTTGTGGACAAACAGCTGGATTTTATAACTGAAGATAGTGCCTTTCAGCCCTATCAGGTAAGAAATTTGATTAGTGTATACGTACTATCCATCTAACTTAGTTAAAAGCCATGTTTTTATTATTTTTAGGTGCATGTTATAGACAAGTTCTACGTTACAGGAGCATTTTCCTATTCATTATTGGCAGAGATTGTTGCTTATTTTGTGAAATATTGTATTGGATATTGTATTTGACTCTGGTGAATCTGATCATGTCAAGGAGTACATTGCAATTGATACTATTGAACCACCTTTAAGTTAAATACCTGACCCCTTTTAAGGTTAGCCAGTACTATTAATTGCCAGGCAGATAAAAGATAGTATCCCTCCTTCTGAAGCTGGGCTTTCATATCTAGGTCTTTGCATGATTGCAGTGATATCCCACTTACTGATTTTTTTTTTTTCCTGAGAATGAATAGCAGAAAACGTTATTTTTTAAATAAAAGAAATGCTTTCCCTTGCTGTTGTTGTAGAGTCTGCTAAAATTCCAGTACCCTTTATTTTAATGTCTTCTTCATTAATTAGAAAAACATTAATATATCCATGTATATGTATTTAAAGAACAGGAGAATCAGTGATCCCCTCCTTGCTTCAGAGGAAGGTCTAAAAATCTCTTTTATGACAAACAGAAAAATACTTGATACTTCAACTCGTGCTGAACTGATTGCAATTAGAATAGCCATAAATTCTTCCTTATGGCTTGGATGGTACACTGCAGTGATACAGAAATAGTACTTTGAGACTTGCAATAACAGATGGCCCTGAATAAATGCTATGTAATTTTGTCCTGACACCCCTTCTTTCCTCCTGCTTCACCAAGATGGTTTTTTTTCCCAGTACCAAATATAGAGCTAGAAAAAGAGAAGCAGCTGAGAGAGAATCCTGGGGAAAGGAGAGAGGGAGGTTCAGTTCGTGGAAGGGCTGGTGCTTCTGTGTGTCTGTGGTGGGGAAGCCAAACGAGTCGAACGCTTCTTGTCAGGGTGAGGTTACATGTTACGACTCGAGCTGCTGGAACAGCTTGGCTCTGCTGCAAAGAACTGTTCCCACCATCAGACCCCATGCCAGCACCTTCAGCCTTCTAAAGCAGCACAGCTTTGGTTTCCAAACACGGGAAGGGGGGGACACGGCACGGCGCGGGGGAAAGCCTGTGATGTGAGTGAGCTGAGCTGGATTAGCCCAGGGTGCATACAGTGCTGCGGCTTCCTCTCCGGAGGGGGTCAGGATGATGCAACGCGGAGTGGGATATCCTCCTTTGGCAGCAGTGACCTCTTAAATCAGCTGAGCCGTGAAGTGTAAATTCGCCCTCAGAGTCCAGCCGCAATCTTCCAGATTCATTTTACAAAGCAAATACTGGTGCTAGTGTCTGTCCTTTGCCTGAAATATGTCAAGATCATGTCTCTGATAATGCTCATTCCAGTAACAGTAATCAATCTCCTTTTGGCAGTGGATCATTTCTGAGCTGAGCAAAACAAACAGAGCATATGAGAAGGGCTGCCATTTGTTAAGCAATCCTGTTGCCAGGCCTGGCTGGCAGTAACACAGTGATGCTCCGGGCATTTTTAGGCCTTGCATGGAGTCTTTACTGATAGCATGTTAGACTCAGAAACACCTGAATTGGGGAAGGTGCCTACAAATTAAAGGTATCATTTTTTGAAAATGTATCCTATAACAGCTGGCTTCATATTATATTGATAGATAATACTGAAATCAACAGCATTAGCAACTTCACTTCTCAAAGAAATGTTGACCTAAAACTGGTACAAAGCAGTATTTTTGTCAAAAATAGTCCCAGATATAAGCTTGGCCTCCCTGACTCTTGGCCTCCATATTTGACACGTAGAAGGGCAACTCTGTGTGAGAGATCAGGCTGTTTCCCCCTCTCATGGAGGAAATAACTCAAGATGGAGGCTCTTGATCTGAATCCATCCTAAGTAGTTTGGTGACAGATACCTAAATTGTCTGCTTAACATTACAAGAAGTTTGCTGATGGAGATTCCTTAAAGGACTAAGGCATCCAGAATTTGCATTTTAACTAGATACTGCTTGGATATGGAATGGAGAAACATAAAATAACATTGTGCTCACTTATGAATAGTGCAAAGCTTTCTTTATTTGAATGATTATAAGAAGTTCGAGAATTGTCTTTCATAGGAATGTCTCTCTGCAGGGCTTACAATATCTCATTGCCGAGTTTTACAAGTTAATTGTACAGATAAGAGCTTTACTGAATGATAATGTCTTTAAGAGAACAGAAACTATTTGTTTTTAAATGCAAACTGAATTACGCACCAACAGTGTGTTAGACAGAAATACTAGCATTTTCTGCTGAAAGATACCTGAAGTGGGAGGATTGTCTCTTACTCATTTTCCTTGTTATTTTTGGTTAAGGCTGGAAATCACATTCCTAGCCATCAGTCACTTAATGGAAGTTAGCTTGTACTTGTACCTTTTTTCTGAAAGACCTCCCTTTTCTTGGCCATAAAAACTGGTCCTCAATAAATAGCTGGTAAAAGTCCTGTGATAAATCTGTTTTTCTAAAAAAAAAAAAAAAAAGACCTTTTTGCTCCCTTTTTTGTTCTGGAATAGCACTGACCTGCTTTTGAGCAGAAGACAGGACCGAGGAACCATTCTTTGCAAAGATGAGTTAACTTTGAGTCTTCTGAAATGTGTTTAGTTTTTTTGTTTAAGCTCTCATGGCTGCACATTTTCAATATGAAGTCTTTGGAGACCATGGTGACCTCAACACTTTTTATTGCATTTTGCTGTTAGTGCCTAAAATTCCAGTACCTTTCTGCCAAAACAAACAAAGTTTGAATCTGTGTGGGAAGACTCCATTTCACTTCAGATACAATTCTTAACTACTGAGTAATTTTTCCCATCGTTATGTATACTCATAATACTATTAATGGGCGGCAGACGAGCATTTGGTATGAATTCTGCTGAGAGCAGTTCTGATCAAGAACTGTGCTGGTCCACATAACTATTGGGCCAAAGGGCTTCATGAATAAGGTGCTGCTGTCCAGTTTGAAGGTGACAACTGGCTCAAAGCAAAGGAAACAGCACACTTGGCATCCTTTCAGGCTTGGCAGGAAAAACAAAGTTTGAGTAGGCAAAGAACTAAATTACTGTCGTTACCAGAAGTGGTTCTTCCAGAACAAGATTAAAGAGACTTTGGCAGGACTCGCTGGGGAATCGTGAACCACTCATTCCCATGCCATCTCTGCTCTTTGCATAAATAAACATGTTTCAATTGTTAAGAGATTCAGCAACCTTGGTAAGAGCTAGATGAGTATCATTATTGTAGGACATGCAGCTGCATTATACTGCCCTTCTTCCATGTCTTCACAGGGCTTTTACAGCAACTAGTACATTTGTCAGTGAATTTGTTCTTTACTGCTAAATGTGCATGTGGTTTTTCTTTTCCCTTACTTATGTACTGCTTAGAATCCTACCCTTCTCTGTAAAAATTCCTTGGATTCTATATGCGTGGTGCCTTAAACACCAACCTACAACTTGTTTCTGATGGCTTTTATCTCTGTTGCTTCATGGAGGATGTAAACTATTACTCTCTACGTGAAACTTGTGTGTGACTGAGTGACTCATTCATTAATCTGGAATGGTCAGACCATTTAGTCATGTAATTCTTTATGGTGGTGACAAGAGGATCTTGAGGATAAAGCAGATATGAACGTTTGCCCTGGCGCTTTGTTTAGCAATGAAATGGAAATTCTGTCCTTTGCAGGAAGTGATAGACATAAAATCTACAACATCCATTTTCTATGTGAAGCTGGAAGTGTAATCTTGAAATGGAATGTGCAGGTTTGGTCCCTAATAGGAATTCCACTCTGCATTCCTGGCACATCATGTATGTTTTGTGTTCAAGTAAAAATTCACAAGTGTAGTGGATTTTATAGTGGCTCTTATTATAGACTGAAAATGAACACGTTTCAAATATGCCTGCTATTATAATATTTTCAGCAAAACTGCAGTGAGTCCACATACAAGTGTGACCTAAATCAAGTACTTGGAACTGAAATGGTTTTCTATAGCAAGCTATGTGTACTGTTCTGTGACATCCATGTGTCTGTCTGTTGTGGTGCACATATTAAGTTAAGCATCAGGAAAGCTAATCATGCCTTAATTTGTTTAAGCATTGTAGTTCACATGAAGGACTATAGATGGGGATGTGAAGTATTAAGGCTCAGCATATGGTATGTGTGACCTCATCAGAGTGGTGTTTTTGTCTGGATGGTGTTTGGCAGTACCCGGCACGGGCACTGCTGGGCTGAAGTGTGTGATTCTGCTGTTGCTGGCCAAAGCAGCTGGAGTCAACTGCATTATACTTTGGACAAGCAAATCATGGCTTGGCTTCGCGAACGAAGATTTGGGGCAAGTGTGGGTGAGTCCTTCGAGCCTGCGCTGTGGATTTTTTAGGTGAGGCGCAGCGTGCGCGGAACTGGCCCCACCCTTTAGTCCTAAGGTTCGTCTGCCAGGGCCTAGCAAGCTTGGACGGTGGCAGCGNGACAAGCAAATAAAGAATAACAAAAGTGGTTTATATCAGTGTTTTTCCATAATAAAATACACTTGTGGAAAGATCTGGGAAGACTCTGCCTGAGCAGTCAGTGCATTTCAGCTGTGTGTCTGGGTGGGACAGAGAAGGGTGCGTGATAGATTATATATTTCCAAATATGTACACAATGTGTGTGATAATGTATTTCCAAAGGATTTCTGAGCACACAGCCCTGCAAATGTGCACAGCTGAGGCAGGACAAAGAATTCAAATGAAGTTCCTTCATAATCATTGAACTTCCTACAAAGGGTATTTTACCACTCAAGGAAGAAAGTTGCAAGGGTGTGCAGTCTTCAGAAAGTCCTCTCACATATTTGGTTTAAAAAAAAAAAATCTTGCTAAGAATGAGTCAAGAGCACATTTCAGTTCCTCTTTATGGTGAAATCTCTCTTCAGGCCTTGTACCCTCTTTCAGAATTTTGGTTTTGTTTTGTTTTTTTTTCCCCTCAAGACA
Organism: Grallaria varia; assembly: GCA_013396735.1. Lineage (NCBI taxonomy): Eukaryota > Metazoa > Chordata > Aves > Passeriformes > Formicariidae > Grallaria > Grallaria varia. Next base: position 483,478 of record VWZG01011012.1, on the reverse strand, counting down.
GGCCTGGTTGCTTTAGTCTTTCAAGATGGTACAGTCTGCCTGTCTCCCTCTGTGCTGAAGGTTGCAGATGTAAAGATAGGGCGATGAGAAATCCCCGTGGGAGGTGTTACACGCACAGTGATAGGCACCTGTACTTTGCTCTTTTTCTAAATGTGTGTGGCACGTCTGAGAGCTGGCAGGTCAAATGTCTAACACACCTTAAAGATTGTTGAAACAGTATCTCCCTAATCACAAAGTACGTATGTCAGATACAGGACCTAATAGACACTAATCTTGATCTATTAGAAATTGTGTATGTCATTAAGTAATACTTGAGCAAAGGGTGTTGGGCAGCTCCAGGGCTCTGCTTTTCTATTTATTACCAGCAAACATTGGATATTTCAGGCCTTGATGCTTTTGGGTTCTGTGACTTGTTTGCTTGTAAGTGCAGGCAAGCAGGGCTTGTGTAGTAATGACATGGGCACATAAAAAAATACTTTAATCGTCTTGAAACAGGGATAAAATAATATTTTTCTGTCTATATTTTAAGCACCCCATAATCATACGTGCACTCATCTTTCAGACTTCTGACTTTTAAACTTCGGGCTTAAAAATAGCTGCTGCAGCTGAAAATTGCGTTTCCCATAAACTTGTAGCTCCACTGAGAGGCAGGCGGGAGCTTTTGGGTTGGTCCCACCCTTTGAGGTTGAGAGGAGCAGCCCGGGAACTCCTGGTGCCGGCCAGCTGGCGGTGGTGGACACGATGTGCTCCCTTCCTGCTTTCGGTTCCTCCACGGGCAGCACACACAGCTTTCTGCATCTTGAACTCTCCTCAGCATCGTGCCGAAGAACCATCTCAGTTCCTTCCCATGTCTCCGGTGTCTGGACCACCCCTAAGGAGTCCAGCTGGCTCCCCTGGTAGCGCTGGAAAGAGCGATGGTCTGAACAGCTTGTTAGCGACGCGTCGGTGTTGCAGTGCGTGGTTCCAGCGTGAGGGGAAGCAAAAGGCTGCGTCCAGCCAGAAGTGGGTCAGATGACTCATACGAGTCCTCACTCCCAGGAACACGTGTGGGTCAGAAGGGTTTCTTCCAAGCACTTGCAAAGGGAGGGGGGAGGAGGGTTTGGCACCCTCCCACTTGTAGAGTCAGAGGGAGATACACATCATCCGTCCTAAGTGTGTATTTATGCCTCTCCTTGAAAAAAGAGCATATTTCTTGGGAACTTCCTCTCTCTGGATTCTCAGAAGACGTGGAATAAAATCCTACCTTTCTCAAGTTCTGCGTTGATCTGTTAAGAAATAAGGGCTTTAGTCACTCTCTTTGTCTCTCTCAGCAAGGTTTGACGCAGGAGTGGAATTCTTGTGGATCTGACAAGCCTTAGGAAAATGAGCAGCATGGAGCGGAGGCCATCAGTGGGTAGGGCAGGTGATGGAGCTGCCACCACTAGTGTGGCTGCTCCAGGTGGGAGGGAGTTCAGGTGGGACTGCTGGAGGCTGTGGGAAGGTACACTAGGAGGAAGGGAAAAGAGTTGGGAGGCCCTGGGAGATAAGCTGAGGTCGCTACAATGGAGGTAGCACTCAGATCCATAGGAGAACGGTTTTTCTTTTGCTGTTAGAGAGAAACTTATTCTTCCTGCAATTTCTGAAAAGTCACAGTCAATTGAATGATTTGACTTCTTTAATCCTACTCCAGGAGATAATATTGAAATAATTTAAAAGTTTGGGTTTCACAACCGAAGAGATGGAACAAAACTTGCTGCTTCTTCGACAGTAAAGACGAAATCCTTTCACTGAGGTATTTTGGTACTGCTCAAAAACCAGTATTGGGATTACTGAATTTACAAATGCATCCAGTGTTTCTGGGTATGGAATTTCCTGTGTTTGATCACAAGTGATTACTTTTTTTCACTCGTAAAAGTCTGTGGAAAATACCACTGAGTAGCAAGAGAAGGGAGCTTTATCCTTGGTTCTGTGTCCTTAAAGTTTCCATTTGATCCATTAAAAAAATGAAAGTTTAACGTATTTTTCTTAGGTGGTGTTCTTGACCAGTCAAACACTTTTCCCTAATCTAGACACTAAGTCAGCTCCCAGAGAAGGCTGTTTGATGTTACAACCAGGTGCTGCTTTGCCACCATGTTCTTGCTTTCCGCAGTGGTTGCTGTGTGAGTGCTTTGGGGAGCTCAGAACCCTGAATGAAGGGGAACTCCTGCAGTCATGGGAGCCCTTACCCGGAGCTGGAGGAGAGTGGGCATTCCTGAATTTCAAGTCGGGGGAAACTGAGTTTCATTGAAATGTGTTCCTGGCGAGTTAAGCCTTATCTTGACTGATAAAAGACAATGGCTCAATTGGTGACGTTCTCAATGGGTTTGTTTGCTTCCTCCCTCAGATACAATGTTCCTTTGTTCAGAGCTGCCACTTTATACCTTTTTATTACAAAATGTATTTTTGAAATTACAACTAATAGAAGTAATAATTTGTAGTCTAGGGTTAGAGCTTCATGGGAACTGCTCCACAACCTTCATTCAGCAAGCTACAGGTAGTAGAGATTGGACCTATGGCAGTTCCAGATGTGTGTACCTAATTATTTTTCCAGGACAGACGTGGGGAGAAACTCAAGTAATTTTATACTAACTAGAATTTTTGAAATTAAAACCAAGTATGAATCTTCTGTTTTCTTAGACGTTGGAATAATTTTACTAAGGGCTTGTAGAGGGCTTGATGTACAGTGCATTTCCTGATCAAACCATTTATTTTTAACAATATGCTAGATAATTAAATGTAGTTTATACAGGGTTTTTTTACTACCATTGTTTGTAAATACTAACACATTCCCCTCTTCAATCTAGAACATTTCCTGTCCTTTGAATAGAATTAAAATTTAACTTCTGTTTTTCCCCTCTTCCCCCTCTTCTTGAATGTATCTGTTGGCATTGCTGGGAGTAAAATCAGCTTAAGGCAGGTTTCAGGGTGCATAAGTCTTGGTGGCTGAAGTATAGTGCTTGATAGGCTTGAGCTTTTTTCTACCCCAAGTGATGTAGTTTTTGTCTTGAATTTGTCTTTAATAGGAATTTTTTGATTCTGTGTGATAGGAGATTTATCTATGGAAAAGCATTGTGAAACAGATGAGCACTGTATCAAATTTAAATACTGAATGACTTTCTCTAAGTTTATACCAATGAACTTACTCCAGCAACAACTGAAACATCCCCATTTTCTGATTAGCAATTTAGTCTTTCCTCTGTGCAAGACCATTATTTATCAGTTCTATAAAAGGCACAGCCACTGCTTTCTCCACAGTTGCAGAGAGCTGTAGTGTTAATCCAAGTATGATATACATCCCAGCTGGTCAGATCTCTGTTATTTATAGGGAAAATTCCTAAAATGGCTCTAGCAGATCAGAACGGAGCTCTGTGCAGGAAAAGAAAGCACATGAGGATGGTTGCATTGCTTCTGGTACTGTCCTGGAGCAGAGGCAGCATTTCCACATGTGCACAGTGATGGGCTTGCTGTTGTGTGTCCAGCCAGACCAAGGTTAAAGAGTCTCTGCACTGTATTCCTGAAGCTAGGGAATTTTGTTCTTCTTAATGAAATTCTGCAAGAAAACATGCTAATTGTTTTCCCAACTTCTGTGCAGTGCTGCTTTAAATCCTATTAGAAATCTACTTTGAAAAGTTGTGTGCAGTTATCAGTGGTACTCTTTTAAAATGGGAGAAAAATTGTTTTTATTCTGAACTACTTCATATTCTCAGCATGTGGATCAACGCTGGTATGTATTCCTATTCTAGGCAACACATTGCCAAACAAACCCCTGAGAAGCACTTGAAAATAAAACATTAATAATATTTCAGTGGACTAAACTCCACTGAAGGTGAGTTTCAAGAACATTTTGATGGTATCTGATGTGTTCTTTCCGCTTGACAAAAAAAAAAAAAGATGTTAAAATACTTTATTGTTTGCAAAGATCTGTATTATGCCCATAATCCTAATGAGTTACAGGGGAAAGGAGCTATGTTCCTGGAGTTCTTTTTTGATAAAAAAAGATGGAGGATATCTGCAGAAGACTAGGCAGCTCTGTGACTGTTGGTAATCTAAGCTAGTGGTAGTTTAAATTACAGAGCAGGGAGTCATTCACAGGAGTGGTATGCTCTGACAGAAGTTTCTAGGAGGTGGTGTTGATTCTACAGTCTGCCATCAGACTGCCACACATTGGACAATGTTCTACAGTTTTACTCTGCATAATTGAATTGGGAGACCTTTACTCTTCAATTCAGTAGTTATCAGTAGTCTTGTCAAGGAATATCATGTTGCTGAGTAATGCAGCTGATAAAAGATGTGATGGAGGTAATTCCTGGGAGGTAAGAGATGAACTGTCCAGTCTGTCGTTTTCTGTCGTGGTGGGACGCGGCTTTCCAACTCTTGCCAGTTCCAGGAGGTAAACTCTGCTGTCCCTGATACTTCTTTTAAGTGGTCAGTCCCTGGGAATGGCTGATGTCTTGGCTTGATTTCTGGGTGCATTAGACTTCCTTTCCAGCAGCCACCTAGTCCAGACCATGGTGATCAACAGTATATACTTCTTTTTTTTTTTATTTTTTTTTTCCCCTAAAGACATCTTTATCCTTCAGCTCATGGGACTTGGGGTCTTGTTGGATACCTTCTGAAAGCTGTTCAGAGTTCACAGGAGTCAGGTTCTCTGTTTAAATTGTAATGTCAGTGTACAAAAGAGATTTCTCCAATTTACTCAGCAGTTCTCCTTGTTAGCATTGACTTCATTCTGCTAATTGCCTGCTTCAGGGAAGTGTCTGCACTTCGAGGTTTCTGTTCCATAGTGGCTGAGTTGCCTAGTGACTCAAAGGCCTGTTCCAGTATCACCAAATGATTTGGGAGTTACTGGATGAGTGGGGTAGGACCAGTACTCCCTCCCTGTTTCTTTTAGAAGTGGATAAAATGCAAAATTAGATCAAAGTTGCATATTGCTGAGATGGTGGTGATAAATATATGGAACCTGTAGTGAGAAAGGGGAAGGAAACGTGATTCAGTGGAGAATGAAAGAAAAGGAAATGGGGGGCTGTGTCATCAAAATGAGAGAGAAAAGGTGGACATGGAGTAGTGCTGTTGACCTGACCTTTATTCCTTGCCTGGTTAGTAGTTCAAACAGCCAGCACAGTGCTCTGGGTGGAAGCTGACAGCCCACTAGGTTTGTGGGTAGGAGCCCACTGTTTGGGGAAGTCCTTAGATCAGATAGTAAAAGATACCTGGCACTGGGGAAGAGTTTGCTTTTCTGTCCCAGCTGCTCGAAGCTTTTCAGCTGTTTTGTGACAATGTCTGCCCAGCCCAGTTTTGATTTTTTTTTTTTTAATACACTGCTAGTTGCTCGTTTCCCTTCCGCCTGTTGGTCCCATGTGGTGCTCTGGTTTCCCCTCTGCCTTCCAATAACAGATTCTCACCTACAGATAAAAGAATAACAAATTGACTTGTAAAATGCAACTTTTACAGCGTGCCCATTTCACCTGAGACATTAATACTTCCATAGGAAGGCAAATATCTCTGTTGGTTTTTGTGTTTGAGAGTTAAAATCAGGGAGAATATTAGACTAAGAGTCAGATTTTTTCCTATATGTTTATGTTCCTAACTTTAGTATATCTTTTCAGATGATAATCTTGTGTATTTTTAATAGAAATCTTCTGTTATTCTTGAGGTGGGAGTTACTCTTCCAGAACTGATCGGTGCAATGAGGCGTCTTCAAACCTGAAATCATGACTTGAAGTGTATGCAGACCCTGGTCCTGTAATTCTCAAACCTGATAATTAAAATTATAATCAGTGTCAACTCTTTAATTGTGGAACAGGGGAAATAAGGAAAGGGTAAAAGTGTGTGGAGAGAAGTATTAGGCATAGGGAAGAGTGGGGAGCAGCAGAAAAATTGCTGATAGCTTTTCCTGGGAGATGTTAAGTTTACTGAGAGTTGGAAAATTACTAAATTTGTCATCCTCATCTTTTTTCTCTTGCAGTTTTTAACTTCTACTTACAGAAATGTAATTGTTGCCATTACACACTGAAAATAGCCCCAGTCTTGAATGTTTGTGGTCCAAAATATCTATAAACATTTGTCCTTGGAGCAGTGCACGCCGAACCCCTTGTCTGGGGGGGATTAGTTCCGTTGGTGGCGTGGCTGGGCCCCCACGCGCAGGGTCACCATCGCTGCCCGTCCCCCGCGCGCAGGGTCACCATCGCTGCCCGTCCCCCGTGGCTGGGCCCCCGCGCGCAGGGTCACCATCGCTGCCCGTCCCCGTGGCTGGGCCCCCGCGCGCAGGGTCACCATCGCTGCCCGTCCCCGTGGCTGGGCCCCCGCATGCAGGGTGACCATTGCTGCCTGTCCCCCGTGGCTGGGCCCCCGCATGCAAGGTCACCATCGCTGCCCGGCCCCCGTGGCTGGGCCCCCGCGCGCAGGGTCACCATCGCTGCCCGTCCCCGTGCGGCCGTGCCTGTGCGCACGTGTGAGCAGCGCTGACCTTGCCTCGACTTTGCTTCTGGTTTAGGGGTCAGGGCTGTGCCTTCAAGCTTGACTTAACTGGTTCAGATGTAGCCCAACAGCTGCCGGGTTTGAATGAGGTAAATTGTGACTGTGCGCTCAGAACAGCAGAAAATAGGTCAAGTGTGGGCTGGGTTTACATAGAAAGCGCTGGCGTCGCCTGGTAAGCCTAAGCCTCTTCTCTCAGCTCAGACAAAGCCGTTTAAGGTAAACTGGGAAGTTATGATCTCCCCAAAAAACTTTCTAGCTTTCTGGCCTTGGCGTTGGTGGCTGGCATTGCCCTGGGCGAGGAGCCCGGAGCAGGCAGGAGGCTGTCCTGGTGGCAGGGCCACGCGGAGGGTCAGGTCACTGTGTCCTCGGAGCAGTTCCCGCTGGAAGGACATTCATTCATTGCTGGTGTGGCTGCGCAGCAGAGCCCAGCCCGGCAGCCCCCAGGGCCTCTCTGACCTCCTGCCCAGCAGCTGCAGCGGCGTGGCAGCCGGGGTGGCCTTTCACTTGTCAGCAAGGAATAAGGGAGAGACCGTTTACCGGTGGGGCGGGCATGCTCAGGGGTGTAGAAATGGGGGAAGCTGCGTTTAGACTCATCTAAAGGTGGTTATTTCCCCTGTAAGTTTTAGTGTGATCTCTGTGGCAGCAGCAGTGCCTGCCTGGTGATACCCTTGAGGGTGTCAGCGGCTGCCAGTTTTTCTGTGTTTCAGTTAGATTCTCATCTCCTGCCACTGGAAAAAAGTCTGGTAGCATGGCAGAGGAATGCACTCAGTTCATTGGTGATGCACTTGTTAAGATACTTGGTACTCTGCCTGTCTACATTTTGTGTCACTACTGTTTTGTGTAGGTTTTCTATTTTTTCTCTGCTCACTCTGATGTCAGGCAGGGTAGTATTAAGATGGAAGGTTTGTTAAAAATGATAATCAGTGAGATTAGAGATCAGTGATACAATCCCATATGTCAGGTGACATGATCAGTGAAAGATAGAAGAGGAATAAAAATAAAAGCATTTTGCTGGTTACGAAGAACTGAAAATAAGGAGAGACTCGCAGAGACTTCCTTTCAAATGAGGGGTAAAAATTTGTATGGAGGTGTTTGAGGCTGGGTGCAGATATGATATTTAATCCTCTTCTATGGGAGAAAATAATTTCTTAAAAATGGCATTGGAGGACTAGCATGAATTCTCAACAGCGTAGATTTTAGAAAGTGCTTTTCACTTCACTGCTTTCTGAAGACTGTTGTGACAGTTGGTAGGGAGGTGTTGACTTATCGTGTACTTTGTGTTTCACACTGCGGTTTTGAAATTTAATTTCTAAAGTTCCATGCAGTTGTACAAAATGATTTGGTGCAAAAGGATGGGGGGAAAAATGGATTGGGGGGCTCATTTTATAGAAACTAATACTCAGTTATGAAACAAAAAACCTGAAGGTTCAGACTTTTGACACTTTGATCTCTTGAGTTTTTCATTTGCACAGTTTGAATTTAAATGTGGTCCCTCTGCCATTAAAGTACTGAAAAATGCTTATTTCCATGTACAGAGCATACTGTGTAAACATTGTGAACAGGACTGTCAAGTTGGTTATGGACTAGTTTTCATCTAATTCGCGTCCTAAATTATCAGAAAACCTCTAAGCAGCCAGAGGAAGCTATAGTTAATTAAGCCACAGATGGTGAGGACTAATGTGGTGTTGACCTTTGTGAGGACTGCAAAATCTACTTAGTCTTTCTCTGTAAAACACTAGCTGAAATGAGTTCCTACTGATATTAAAAAGATGTCCTTGATGCGTGAAGCCAAATGCACAGACACCATGACCAAGGGAGGAGCTTTCCCAAATTAATCTTTGCACGTTCCTAGTGTGTGACAGTTGTTGAGACTTAGTCTTCAGGGCTCTGATTTAAGCCCTTTTACTGCCCAAAGCCACCTTTTTTCCAGGACTGGCTTACCTGGAATGGATATTGTCAGTTCTCCTCCCTCACTGAAAATGGAGAGTTGACAGCTGAGCAGAGTTTCTGTACCCTCCTGTAAGCAGCATGCAAGGCTGTGTTCGGAGAGAGGAGCAGCTACTGGAATCAAACAGTCCAGTTGTTGTTCTTTGCTCCAAGGTTTCGTCTTTGGATGAACTCATTTCTGCCCCTCGAGTTTGTGAAGAATGACTTGGAGAAGTATTTTAAAATGCTGAGGAAAACATCTTGCTTCAGTAGTTCAGGTCTTGGGGGGAAGGTAGAGAGCTGTGGAAATGTGTAGGCGTTCCCACCACAGTCTTGCCTGGCTGCCCGAAATGGAAAAGGAGCTTGTGGTCGTTTGAGCCTTTCAGAGGCACTTTGTAAGGTTCAGTGTGCAGGTTCAGCTCATCCAGGCATACCTCTCAGTGTCTTGGGCAATACTTTTTTTGGGGATGAGGCTTGAGTAGGAGAATTCTCTATGCATTTAGATTTTAAGTGCTTCTCTGAACAGAAGTTTCTGCTTTCTGGTTAGAGCAGTGTAGTGTCTTAACCTGGTTGTATGGTCTGTAAAGCTGCTTGTATCATTTTGCTCTAGAAGAACAGCTGTATTGGGAAAAACAGGGGATCAGTTTGTTACTTCGGAAAATTTCATGCTCTCTCCTTTTTGAGACTTCCTTGGAGTCAAGCATGTCCCCAGCAGGTTAGAATGGTCACCTGGAGAGACGTGCAGTTGACCCAGTTCTTTGGATAATTAAGCGTAAAGTCCAGTCTATCGCAAGCGAGTTCCTCTGTTGATGTAGAAAGAAGGAAGAATAGCAGCAAAGATGTAAAAAACTTGTCATAGATTGGCAAGCTTCTGATAGTCATATTACTTCATGTGACTGTTTTTCAGAAGAGGAGGAGGGATTATCTCAACCATATCTTTGTAGCCCATGTGCCCTTTGTCTTCTCAGAGTTGTGTGTAGTCATTCGTGGAGCAAGGGGCACTGCCACCTGAAGTACATAAAGAGCTTCCTACAGGAGATTTGAAGAATATAGCAGTCCCATTTATGTGATTTGCATCCTGATTTGCATAAGGATTTCAAGCCGGCATTAACATCCTTCTGGAGGAAATATTCCAAGACTTGTGGAAAAACTGGTGTAGGAGAGAGTACCATACTTAACTTTTGTTTGTAAAACTACTTTCAGATGAGGAAATGTCTGGAGGAAAATCCTGCAGGGCCTTTCCATCTTCTGTGGGTTAGTCTGTCAATCATGCTGCTTCAGCTAAGGATGAGAGGAAGACTGAAGGTCGCAATTGCCAAGGCTCAAATCTCTAGACAGAGTAATTTTTCCTTGAGCAGTATAAACACAGGGAAAGGAAAAGGACTGGGCACTTGGAGAGTTATCTGCTTGTCTTCAACGCTCAACCAGGGGAAAGACAAGAAGTCATCAGCATTGCTTGTCTCCCTGCTTTTGCCAAAATTTGTTGTGTGTGCTGCAATGGTTTGCTTAAGGCAATTAATGAATTTCCTGGGTGTTGGATGTTCAGATTTAAGATTGAAGATGAAAGAGATCAGCCATGACACACACTTTTTTCCTAAATGTATGTACACAAAAGAAGAGAATTTTTGAGATTTCAGGAACTTATTTTATTAGTGTCTTCCCCCACCCTGTGATTGATATGTTAAATGTGTATTGTGTGTGTGTGTGTTTAGAATCTCTGGGTTCTCTTTGATAATCCCCGTCAAACCTACATGCAGTTTGTGTAATGGGTCTTTGACGTCCCTTGTGCCTTTTGTGGCTCATCCTTGAGATGAGCTCGTCTTTCTCCAAGAGTGAGGAAATAAGTACAAAATGCACTCTGCAGTCTCCTTTTCTAAGTATTCACATGGAGCTCTCTCAGCCAAAGGTATTGATGTCATGTATCTGAATAGGAGATAGAGCAAAAAAGGTTCAAATGTACTAGATGTAGGATGGACAGTATCTCCAGTGTCAAGTTCAAAGAAGGCCAAGGTGCTTAGGAAGGATGTGAAATCTAAAAAAAGAAAAGCAAGTGTGTGTGTTGCCTTCAGGAAACAAAATCAGAAGTAGCTTAAGATGACATAGAGACTCAAAAACTTCACACAAAGAATTAATAAAAGTAGTATAATGTTAAGAGTAACAGGTTTGACTTCGTGGTACCTAATTGACATGTAAGTCTCAAAATGAAGATACGAATGTTCTTAGATGGCATGGAAGGAATTACTAAAAATGTACAAGATCTGCATCTGAACTGCATTTTGTAAATGAGCCAGACTCTCAGTATTGCAGTGCCTTGGTCTGTTGCTTAGGTCCAGTGCTTGTGGATCTTTCACAGCTGCTGTGAAAGATAGTTCATGGGAAGAAGGACAGGCGAATGATCATCACACAGCTCCAGTTCCAAGGTCTGTTTGTTCCCCTGGCAAATCGTCCTCTCTTTCCAGTGTTGCTTCTGTATGTAGAATCAGTGCAAAAATGAATTTGCACAAGTAGGCAGAATATCTAATACTCTTTTTAGATTGCCTTGGGAGAGGCCATCCTAGAATAAATCTTAGTTGTGACCTTCTTGTGCCTCTGGTAATGCCAGCAACATACTTGTTGGTATATTTATATACCTTGTATATATATATATAAGGTATATATACCTTGTTGGTATATTTAACCTTGTGGTAGAGGTCCTGTTGCTCTTCCCTTCACTTTGTTCCAATTTACATATATTAAAATGGTCATCTTGACCATCTCCTCTGGATCCAAGGCCATATCCTTTGCATAGGCATAAGGAGAGAGAGTAATGTTCTCTAATAACCGAAGCATTGAGGCGTTCTCCATAATGGAGCCCAGCAAATGTCCAAGTGTCAGGAAGTGAATTTTGAATGTGAAATAGGTATCCTGTGATCAGTGGGTTAGCAAGAATAACCTCATCCAGATGAATACAGAGAAATTGCTTTGTGTCACTGGAGGGGCCTGGCAGCAATGCATGATTCACTGGGTGTTGCTTGTGTCTTTGTATTCGGTGGCTGGAGCTCTTCGTAATAAATCGGGAAACATCAAGGAACTTGTTGGAGATCAAGGAAAGAAATTGCTTGATCTCAGCTGTAGTACTGATAAAACATTTTACATTTTGTATGTGGAGAATTGCTCTCATTATTTTAGCTGTCTGAAGTTCTCTTGGTACAAATGACTGTTCCTGCTGCTCACGGATTTGCAAGGCCATCTTCTGCCCATGGAGTTGCCAGGCTGTGGTGCAGCTTTTTTTCTCTGCCACAGCCTCAAAGACAGAAATAGCACGTTTGCTCTGTAGTAGAGAAATAGATGGTGTTCTAGGAGTCCGGAGATGGAGGGTGATTTAAGCCATTCTCGCAAGGATACAAACCAGATTCTGTGCCTGATTTTTTTCTTGTTAGGAGGACAGTGCCACCAAATATGTCTTTCTTCCCCAGATGATGTCCTGCCAAATAGTGGAGAGTACTTTTCCAGGAAAACTGAATATAATAAAAATTAAGATGTCTTATTTGAAATGACCTAATTAACAAAGACCAATATATTTGAAAATTAGCAATGGTATTTCTCTCAGAATGCTTGTTTCTCTTAAAATACAGCTTATGCATTATATTTGTGGAGTTTATATCTGTGTTTATGCTCAATATGTCCGTATTAAATTTTACAGATCTGGAAAGCAGATTTTTTTTTTTTTCTCATAAGTTAATCATTATTGAAACAATTCTTTGTGCATACCTGTAAACATTGAAGCCTTTAGAGGGCATTTTTAGCTTGTAGTAAGACAGTATTTATGAAAGTGTGATCCTATTAATAGCTTACAAGTCTGGCCACATGTGGGATCTGACATACAGTGTTCCCATGAAATAACTTCTAGCACTATGTTACACTTTAAAGTTTTTTCTAAAAATAACCCAGGGATTTGTAGGCAATCAGTAAAATTAGCATCTAACTACTTAATATTGTACTTTAAAATACGTTTAGGAAAATAAACAAAAATGTTACAAGTAAACATAACATATGGTTCTTTTTTTAATCTCTACTTTAGGACGACGTAGACAGTCTAAACCCAGTTCTCAGGGATAACCCGCAGTTACATGAGGAGGTAAAAGCCTGGGTAAAGGAACAAAAGGTTCAGGAGATTTTTATGCAAGGTAATTATGTGGGAAATTGTGTTATTTATATTCTGTGTTAGCTAGTTTAAGGCCATTACTTGTGTGGGACTCATCCCATAGCATTTGTGATATAATGGAGAATATATTTCTAACTTGGAAATTATTTCTTGGAAGTATTTGTTAATACAAGGAAACAAGACTGTATATAAGAAGCTGTTGGTGACTGCTTCAGACTGTTCATAACTTATTTGGTGTTTAGTGATTACTGCAAAAGCTGAGTATCAGTAGTCTGAACCTAGATGTTTTATGAAGTTTGTTGTGAAAATAAGTGTGTATGAATGGCAACCACACACATTTTGGCATGTTTAAAACTGTTCTGTGCTGTGTTAGTGTTACTGTTACGTGTGATAACTTCTCAGATACCTGTCTGTGCTTGTAGTTCTTCACAGTTCTGTCAAGATGAAGAATACTTTCAGATCTCCACCCCACACCCTCACCCCCTCACTAAAAATACCTTTCAAATCACGATTTTGTAACTTGAGTCTAATGCTGGAAGGTTGCAGCAGATGCTGTATACAGCAGTATTTGCACTGCAGATTCAAGTTATGAGAAAACTAGTATGAATTAAAAATTATTTTGGTTACATCTTGCTGGTAATAAAAATGCAATATGAATTGGCAATATATTCATTAACTTCCAGACAGCTCTACAGAGGCATTGCAAGAATGGGAGGCAGAAACTAACCCCTGCAGTCTGGGCTAAAATCCCCATGCAAACAGTAAAGCAATTTCAGAAAAAAATGCTTAGGCAGTCATTTTGTAAATGAAAATTGGGAGGGAAGTAAATAATCAGGTATTTTGAGGATGGTTCTGAGGTTTTCTTGCCGTCTGGTTTCTTTGATAAAACTAAGATCAGAAGACCAAAGGAATATGGTAAGTTTAATGCTGAAGTTACAGTAAAAAACTTTTGTCTTTCCTTCTGTGGAGCTTCTAATTTGACTAGATGCAGTTATTTCTATGGGCCACAGAAACAGGATGCTGAAAAAGCAACATGTGGAATTGTGTAGACAGTGGGTTGGTATGTGGGTTATTTTAGATTTTACTTTAATCTCCTCAGATGCAACACAAGTTAATAGTCTGTTGATGAAATTTGCAGCCAAAACCGGATTGAGAGGTGATGCGAAATCACATTAGGGCTATATGAAAAGGAAACTAAAATTGAGCTCATTTATTGTATTTCATTAGAGTAACAATAATAAGACAATTCTAAAAGGCTCTGTGTGCACTGGTACAGAATCAATACTTGAGCACAGCCCCAGCAATACTGAAATAGTCATCTAAGTGAGACTGCAAGCCCATCAGCCACACAACTCATTTACTTCTCATCATTTCAGGAACTGTATTTTTGTCTTTGTACATATAATTTCTCAGACAGATGTTTCTGTGCTCAGAAGTGCACAAATGAAGAGTATTTTAGACAATGAAATTAATCTAATCCAAATGTCCTTGAAGACTAGCTCTCCTCATCTCAGGAGCTGCTGTGGTTCCAACCCACTTGCTCCCCGGATGCGATCCGTGACCTGAGGAGACACGTGCTCCCTCGGGCAGTGACGTGCCAGCCACGAGGGCCTTGGCAGTGTCACCACCTCTGCCCCACGGGGTGGTGGTCAGCCAGCAGGGACTGCTGTCACCTTCTCCTGGGATGTAACCTGCTCCTGGTCACGGAGACTTTGCACGTGGCACAGCCCTCCCAGTGGCTTACAGACAGCCCTCTGGCAGTGCCAGCTGCTGTAATCTAGTCATGTTATCCTCCTTGTCTCCTCCCTTCTCTTCTATGGTTTGCCTCACCTTCTCCGTTATTACCTTTTTCTTGTTCCCTGCAATTTAAGCAACATTTTCAGTTCTCCCTTGTCTAGACGCATATGTTAAAGTTATTACCATACTCTCTTCATCCTCTACAACATTTTTAGGATCCAGCCTTTTCCTTGTTGTCTGTGATGCTGAAACCTTCATGTCATAACTTAGTATTTCCTCCTTAAACTGTGCTTTAATTGTGGTAGTCAATCTGAAGAAAGAGGAGGGTCAGATAAAAGTATTAAAATCAGATGCCAAATATTTGAAAAGAAACATGCCAATCTGAGGAGGGACAATTTAAGTCAAAACTGGTCCAATTATTTACAAGAAGGAGACTAAAGAAAAAAGTTGGCCCACATAACCTTTCCTTTGGGCAGCAGTCACAGCATCATGCTTTGCAGTAGAGATTGTAGCTTTGGCAGGAAAGTAGTTTATTCCTTGTTTTTAAAAAAACCCCAGGCTCCTCCCAAACTTGGCCAGGTTGAAAGCTTTTGGGACAAATAAAACCAGTTCAAGGAACATAGTGAAGTGGCTTTAATTTTTAACAATTAAAATATTTAATTTTTTTTCTTCCTATTAGATTTATTATCGCTATAATCTCAGGCTGAGTATATAATAACCCTCTTGAAACACTGAGTGTGCTTCAGCCCTGAACATATTTCCTCATAGTCCTGCACACACAGGCTGCTTCAACAATGTGTAGCTAAGCGTGATTCAGCCAGGGGCTGGAAACAAAGCCAGGCTTTTCCTGTAATGGCTGCTTGTGGCTGGGCTGGGCTGGAGCTGAGCTGGCCAGTGTCCTGTGACTGCAGTTCAAGCTTTCTCTTCCTCCCTGGCACCCCAGCAGCACGTAAGAAAAAAAAACCTCCAACCCTCTGTTTTTAAAAGGTAGATAGTCTCTTTTAAAAATAGATAGGGTAACAGCTGGGATGAAGGACAGACAGATTAGAACAAGGAGTAAGAGGAAAGAAATTGGCACCGGGTCGGTGCAAAGGAGTAGGAGAAGTTGGAAGCTGTCAGAGAAGGGAGGATGGAGCTTGTAAGCTGAGAAGACTGGGAAAGGGCTGAGAAGCCAAGGGCCTGGAATCTTAAATGCTAAAATGAGACAAGAATCTGGGGAGAGGCTGGTTCTGGTTGTGCAAGAAGCTGAAAATCATTGTGCAGTTAGCAGTAGGATCCAAGAGAGGAGGAAGCTGGGATAGGAAAGTTGGAATGGCGAATTTGCACAGAGAGACAGGCAAAATTTTACTGAGACTGTCTGAATAATGCAGAGCTTTGGGACAGCCATTAAAAGTTCAAGATGTGGAGAATGTGGATGGGTCAGGCAGCCAGAAGTGTGGGAGCTGAGCTGGAGGCATTTTGCGGGGGCATATGGAGTAAGGGTTGGAGAGAAGCCATCAGGAAATGTGTCCCCACGGGAACCCCGTCTGGTCCAAGACCAGGAATGTGAGACATAAAGCTTGTAGAGTCTTCCTCTTTTCCTGCCCATACATATCTGTGATTGGCAGTGCCTGTGCTGGCACACTCCTGACCCTTGTCTGTGCAGCAGAGTGTGTGGAGACATGCACAAGGGGGGAGTTAACGCCGGTGGCTTGGGGGGTTCTGGAGGTCTCCACGTTACAGTTGTGCTGTGAATGATGTGATGGGGGTGAGAAGGGTGTTTTTGTTCCCAGCTGATTTTAAAACCTAGACAATCATATGCAAAAGGCCTTGCTAAGGTTCCAAAATTAAACCCTAAGACCCCTTGGAAATGACTGAATTATTACTGTTTTCAGCTTTTTCTTGATCTCTCTGGTGTTGACATTAAACACAGTCCATATGGTCACACACGGTCGTGTGCAGAGGCTGTAATGGACCTAGTCGTGTGAATGTGGATACTTTTTACTAGAGAAAGCTGTCACCTGCGAGGTCCCTGGTCTGTTTGCTGTAGATGTTTGAGCTTGCTAATGTACTGGGCAGGGCTTGGAAAAAATGATCTTCAGGAAAGACAGGGGAATTCTGGCCTTGCCTGTGCGGTTCAACAGCTAAGCGCTCTTAAATCATTTAAGTCAGGCTGTTTGTAGGTTGTCGCTGACTGGTTTTGCTTCCCTTTCTGTGTGCCTGACCCAGAACCTGGGGTTTGGTTGCAGAAGTAGCAAAACCCACACAGTTGGAACTGAACTCGGTGGCAGTGTTGCTTGGTCATACAAAATGCTATGTAAACACCAAGTATGATGAAGCTTAGGGTTCCAGTGGTCAAGTGAGACACCGAATGCAAATAAGATTGTTGAATCTCAGTTTCTGTGTCCTGAAACAAACTCGAAAATAGGTCTGGTAGTATGCTATCTCCCCATGCCTGTAGTCTTTTGAAGGTGAATTAAACTGACCTTCGCAAAGTGCGTGAGGTTTCCTTGTGTTTGGTATGTCTGAAAGCAGGAGCTGAAGTATTCATGCTCTGTGTGCGCTGGAGTGTTCTGTGTGGCCATAGCAGGCACGGGATCACTCAGCTGCCTTTCTGCCTGCTGTAATGGAGAGAAGCTCTGTGGTCACTTATGGGAAAGACTTGGCAGATGCAGAGCCTAACCACCAAGATGTAAATCTCTTCGCCAGCAAAGCGGCTGGGCATGTGACTAGCCTGTTAAATAGCTTCTGTATAACCTGCTGCTGCCACTTTCTTGCCTTTCAGATTACTTTTCTGTGGTTGCTGTTCGTAGGCAGGAATTTTCCCATCATGTGTCATCATGATTGCAGAAAGATTGAGTTAAGATAAGAAAATGGTGTGTTGAAAATGTTAGCAGAATTGACCTTAAAGCATGCTTATGTGTGCCATAAGCATTTCAAAATGTCTTCCTAAATCAGATAAAATCCACAGGCAGTGCTGTGCCAGAATTGCCTGTGGTTTGCTCTCCATGCTATGCACACTGTATGTATGCTGTGAAGCTTAAAAAAAAAAAAGGAAAACCCGTGTGTGCATTTTTATTTTTTTTCCCCCTGAATTCCTCAATGGCTTTTTTATTTCTTCCCCTTCCAAAGGTCCGTACTCCTTAAATGGTTATAGGGTGAGAGTGTACAGACAGGATTCTGCCACCCAGTGGTTCACTGGCATCATCACTCACCATGATCTCTTCACCCGCACTATGGTTGTTATGAACGACCAGGTGAGTTTGGTAGATGATACCCAGAAAACGAGCCACAAGTCAACTGTGCATTGGGAGGTTTTAATTTTTGGTGGTGGTACTCGGAAACACACGGAGTGGTTTGGTTCCAGCAGGGTGAGGGGATCAGTGTAGTGAAACCACAGCATGACTGCGCTGGGCCAGCAGGTAAACCCTCTTGGGGCTGAGCATTTCTGCACTGGTGTCATTAATACCAGTCCTGCAGTTTCTTCTGCTGTTGCTACTTGACTAGTGGAGTCTTTGAAGTGAAGCAATCTAGTTTTAAGAACTGGTCTACCTTGTCAGTTCTGTTGGGAATTTCTTAATGATGAAATCTTTTGGCACTGCAGTGATGATCACTTTTTCCAAGGAATTGAAATAGTCGCTTTCCACAGTTTGTTGAATTAAGTATTTACTGCAGCCCTAACTGCAGTAAACCCACTGCGGTGGGTTTTAGTTTTATTTCTGAATTTGATGTTACAAAAAGAATTAATACTGGTATTTTTAGTGGCAGTAATGAATTCTGTTTCAGGAGAGTAGAATAATGACTGAGTAGTAATGTAGTGAATGACCTGTCTGCCTTGAAATGACAGATAAAATCATGTGTGGCAATAAAAATTTAAGACTAGTCTAGTACTGAAATACTTTCTTTCCCTTAATTTGCACTAATTGATTTTCCCCAAATGTTATTTTTTTCACTTTGTGCCACATTCTTTGAAGATCTGGTTAGCATTTCCTAGTGTATGAAATATCCCTCACTAGTAGCACCAGTCTTTAGAGTTCTTGTCTCCAGTCGTTTGGTTCCCTTCTTGCAGCAATTTTGCTTCTGTTGGAAGCAACACTGTAGAGTGCTTCAGCAATATAATTTGTAGTATATTAAATAAATTTTATAAAATGCTGGTATATCATAATTGCTACTTAGGTGTTATTTTATGAACAGCTCAATCTCAAATCTGCAGCGCAGTGAAGGGGGGAAGGAGGTGGTGGTGGGGTAATTTCTCTAGAAGAAAAAAAAAGGTTATTTTTGCAATGGTATGAAAAGGCACATTTGCTTTAGTTTGACACTGTTCCCAGCCTTTGTTGTGTCATATGTCAGTTCTGCTTGTCAGGATTAAGTAGGCTTTTCTCTGATTAGTCTTTAGCACACAAAATAGACTGGTGAACACTGATACAGAAAATACAGATTGGGCATTGTCTGAACATCTGCTGATTGTTATTTTCTCTCTCCCTCTCCCTCCTTTTTTTTTTTTTTTTTTTCATAAACCAGGTGTTAGAACCTCAGAATGTTGATCCTTCTATGGTTCAGATGACCTTTCTAGATGATGTTGTTCACTCTTTGTTGAAAGGTGAAAATATTGGCATCACTTCACGCCGACGGTCTCGTTCCAACCAGAACAGCAACACAGTTCACGTAGATACATTTATCTTTTTTCCTAAATATTTTCGTATATTGCAAATGTTAAAAATACATGTTTAAAGACACTAATTAACATTGCATTTAAGTCCATTAATCACCAATTATTTTTAGGGTCATTACACACGTGCACAAGCAAATAGTCCCAGACCAGCAATGAATTCCCAAACTGCAGCACCAAAACAGAATTCTCACCAGCACCAGCAACAGAGGAATACTCGGCCAAACAAGAGGAAAGGCTCTGATAGCAGCATGCCCGATGAAGAGAAGATGAAAGATGAAAGATACGATTATATAGGTCGAGGAGGTAAAAACAGTTAATGCAAAGGGAGGGAGAGCTTCTTGAAACTGTGTTAGACTGAAAATGTGATAGATGTGTTTTTATCTTTTACAGAAAACCCCAAAACCAAAAATAAACACTTTCTTAGTAAAAGAAGAAAACCTGAGGAGGATGAAAAAAAATTAAATATGAAGAGACTGCGGACAGACAATATCTCTGATTATTCTGAGAGCAGTGACTCAGAAATTTCACATAAAAGGTTAACAGATTCGTCCTCAGAGCAAAATTCAGAAAATGAGTTAAAAAGCAAAAACACTTCAAAGATAAATGGGGAAGAAGGAAAATCCCAAACTACTGAGGGGGTAGAACAGACACTAACGGATAGACGGTCTCCTTGGGATGAAGTACAGGAGGGTAAAACCCATGAAGAGACAGAAAGGCTGAAGTCATCAGTGTTGGATCAGCAGGAAAAATCTTCACTCCACTCAGGAGAGCAGCCAACACCTTATGAGCAGAATGCCAAGGATGCACATGCTCTAGAGTGTAATGCAGAAAAACATCATCCTGCAGAGTTAAAAAAAGAGCAGTTTTTACCCAGACCTCCTACTCCAAAATGTGTTGTTGACATTGCTAATAAAAACAACACTGAAAAGGAGAACCAGAATAATGCTGCAAGCACCTTTGGTTTGCAAACGGTTCAGAAAATAGAATCTCACAGCAGCGATTTAAAACAGCAGTTTGCAAATGCAAATTTCCTTGAAGCAAGAAAACAGGAAGCTGATCAAAGCTGGGTTAACAGTGTTGTTAAAACGGATTTAATACAACCTGGAGTTGTAAAAGCATTACCAGTAAATGAACACTTAAATTCTGAAAAAGAAAAAGTACAGTATGGCTCCTTTATGTCTTCGTTAAATGTAGCTTCTCTAGCAGAAGAGAGTAAACTGCGTAAACAAAGTCCAGTCCCCGATTCTGTGAAGTCAAAATCTAGTGCTTCAGTTGATCATCCTAAAACAAAGTCACCTGATGTTAAGCCTAAATTCACCCAATCTTCCGATACTGTGAAGTCTAAGGTTAGTTCCCAAAACAGCCATGCTACTGGATTAACAAGGTCAGCCAATAAAACTGATCATGATTTGCCTAGGTCTAGTTTTCATCCAGTTCCAGCTAGAGTTAGTGCTTTAGAAGCTACTAAAAGTCCTCTTATCATTGACAAGAATGAACATTTCACAGTATACAGGGACCCCACTCTGATTGGACAAGAAACAGGAACTAATCACATTTCACCTTATTTGCATCAGCATAATTATCCTCTGCATTCCTCATCTCACCGAACCTGTTTAAATCCAAATGCTCATCATCCTGCATTAACTGGTTCATCCCATCTGCTCGCTGGGTCTTCAGCTCAGGCTCCCTTGGCTGCTATTAACACTCACCCCCTTAGTACGGCATCCCACCATTCCGTCCACCACCCTCATCTGCTCCCCGCAGTGTTGCCCGGAGTGCCTGCTGCCTCCTTGCTGGGTGCCCACCCGCGACTAGAGACTGCTCATGCCAGCAGCTTAAGCCATTTGGCATTAGCGCACCAGCAGCAGCAACAGATGTTACAGCACCAGTCTCCACATCTTCTCGGACAAGCTCATCCTTCTGCTTCCTATAATCAGCTAGGGCTTTATCCAATTATTTGGCAGTATCCAAACGGAACACATGCTTACTCAGGACTCGGTCTGCCCTCCTCCAAATGGGTCCACCCAGAAACTCCTGTTAACGCGGAGGCTTCCTTGAGAAGGGTAAGTTGAGATCATTTCTTAATGACATATTCGGCCGGGCCTGGTGTCTCCCAGAGGCAGTAGTTTGTGTCACACTGAGTGTACTGTGATGGTGGGTTTTTTGGTGGACAGAGAGCTAGAAATAGGACTCCAGCAGTAACCACTGTCTCAGGGTGGATGTGAGTAGGGAGTTTTCCAGACCTTGATTTCCTAAGAATTCTAAAGGAAGATGAAGTGTTTGGGTTTAGATCATGACCAAGTGAGGTCAACCAGCTGGTTTGGGAACTCAAGTTCACAGGGTGAATATTTGCTACCTCAAACTGTGTAAACCACTGTGTAAGTGAAACACTAGGAGAGGCAGGATAATTGTTTTCACAGTGAAATAATGTGTATGCTCTCTAAATAATGGCAAAAGACCGAGGCCAAAGTTCTGTAGAGAAATACTCCGGCATTTATAAATCCATCTTGCACTTTACATCCTTTTCTCTTGTCTTTACACCTATCTGTGTGCCCTCTCTTAGCGTATCTTTTCTCCCCTTATGTTCCTGTTGACGTACATCCCTGCCTTCCCATCTGCTTTCTACTCCTCTGTATTCAAGTCAGGGTGATTCCTCTGTCTGTTTGCTGAGTGTAACCCCTGAAGTCTCCGTGTTTTGTGTTTTTCAGCCTCTCGCCCAGTGTGGCGGTGGGGTTTGGCAGGGAGACGTGGCAATTACAGGAAAAGTTTTCTCAGCTCCTGCAGGCTTGGGATATGACATGCTCATTGCAGGCACCTCAGAGGAATAGTGTAAGATGAAGCATGTGTAGCACAGACAGAAACTTTGGAGAGCTTTACTGCCAGCTTCAATCAAACCTCCACTGAGCATGTGCATGCTGATCTTTAGAGACTTACAACTTGGCCTAATTTGGGCAGATTTTCACAGGGACCACAAAAGGCATGTCGCTGACAGTGGTCCTTCTGCCAAATTGTAAGCCTTTGTGTCAGAGCTTGGAGTTTCTGAATGGTTATAAAGACTTCTTTCTTTTTCATCACGGCGAAAGCTATTCTGCCCCAGACTCATTCTTGAGACAAGCCAAACCATTGTGGCCAAGTTTTTCCCAAAACAGTCAGTTTGAGTTGGCCTTGTAACATGAAGTAAGTTTGATCTAAAATGTGATAAAGTCAAACTCAGCAGAGGAGAAAAGCCTTAGAGAAAACTATAGGTGGATTTATCTTTTCGTGTTGCTGCCTGCTCCACCCCGTACTGAAGTCCATTTTAAAGAACTTAGGACAGACATTGTTTTCACTTTGGTTGCCTGAAGTATGCAGCCCTTCACACTGAGGCACGTAGCTTTTTAATTATGTTGATATGTGGCAATTGTCTTGTGGTGACTTGTCTTCTGGCTCTCGCACTGGAGGCCTTTTTTTAAACAGATCTTAGAAACCCAGAATGGGCGTTTCCAAGATGGGTTTGCATGGATGCCACAATCACAGAAAGGGATCTGTGTTTCAGCTGGAAGAGCAGCAGCAGCAGCCACCCTTGGCCCAGGGCAGAGCCCTGTCTGAGCACTGAGAGCAGTGTGCCCCAAGCGCACCTTTCCCTCCTGCGCACGGGTGGCTGTGGCAGTTCCCGTCTTCGGGCAGGTGGAGTCACGATGCTGTTTGAGCAATGCCTGGTGCTCAGGCAGATGTTCCCCAGCTCCTCTAGGGAGAAGGTGACAGGCCTTCTTTGCATAATACTTTAATGCAGCTTACAGGCTGTTCGTGGGAACACCACAGCGTGGGAACTCCTGGCCTAGGAAACGTGCGCGCTACAACTGTTCGCACAAACCCCAGCGGTCGCTTTAAATATTCAAAAACACAGAAATCAGAACTTCAAAGTTGTAGCACCTGCAGATCTATCCTGTGCTCTGTGTGTGTGTCGTGAGAGCTCTTGGCTCCCCTTCTGCTGCAGCAGTTCCCGACTGGGAGTTGCCAAGTCTGGGGAAAAGGAGGGGGATGGACTGGTGAGGAGCATGGGAGGGGAAGAAGGTGGGAGTGGAGCAGCATGGAGAGGCTTTGAGGGTGGGCGCTGCTCACTCGTGTTCCCAGTCCCTTCTTGGCTTGTCCCCAGCACTTGAGCCCCACTTGAGCAGGGTGCCCTGCTTTTCCACACTGCTGCACACCCTGCTCCTAAGTAGAAGAGGGAGGAAAGGAGAGAGAGACAGAAACCTGCTCTTGGCCTTTTCTGTAGGCTGTTACACAAGTTTGAGAGAAGATAAGAGAACAGAAACTTAACAAAGTAGTAGATTAAAAAAGCAGTTTCATAAATTGATTTACCAGTGTGTGTGTGTGTAAACGAGGAGGTTGGGGTGCCCATCTTTGGAGTATTTAGGTACACAGCACAAAATTATGTCTTTGCCACGTTGGGGAGTACGGCAGGCATGTACCTTCATGGTTTTAGTAGTGTGATGATGATCATCACGCCAAATAAAAATGCCTGACTAAATAAAGCAGAGTAATTAGGATTATCATAATCATTTGGTTGGGGAGAGGAGAACATCATCCGGGAAAGACTTACTTTATATCCCTTATATTGAGATTTGTCATAAAGCTGGAGATGAAGTTGTCTTCCAGACATTATTAAGCCATATTTGTATCTTTAGAGAAATACTTCTTGAAAGTCGTCGAAGTGGTAGTGGTCTATTTACTAATAAACTGAACTTGTGTTGTCAGGCTGTCATTGGTTTGTTAATTTTGATGAGTTTGAGGTGCTGTTCTAGAATTAACTGTTCATCCTGAGTACTGGAACATTAAATGGTTCTAAGAATGCTTCTGTGCAAACTGCTTTGTATGTTGCAAGTTCAGGGGAAGTACAGTCATGTGTTCCAGCTGATCAAAAAAGTGACGTAATGTTAAATTTTATTTACTGTGTATGATTTGATAACTGAAATCTATTACTTTGATCATTGGTAGGGCTTGGTACAGTGACCCTTGTGGTCCCATGATTATTTTGAAATGTGATTTCATTTTTTGTTTTGGTTGGTGTTTACAGAATACTCCCAGCCCCTGGTTACACCAGCCCACCCCAGTGACATCAGCTGACAGCCTTGGTTTACTGAGTCACATTCCCGTGCGACCGTCCAGCGCAGATCCCATGCGGCCTCTCAAACTGACAACACATTCCAGCCCTCCATTGTCCAAAAGTATCGCAGAGCATCGCAAAGAGTAAGCTTGCTGTTTAACTCTGTGTGAGAGGGTACATTTCAGCGCCTGATGTTGCCTTCCTAGCTTCCTTTTAGTTTATTTGTAGGCGAGGGGACCTGTGATGGAGACAGGTTTGTCAAGTGTGCTGCTCTATTGACTTGGAACGGTACTTCAGTTCATGAGCCATCTGAAGGCTTTTGAAAATTGTACCTAATATAAAGAAAAGGATTTTCGTGTTAATAGATAACTTTGTTCCGGGCATGGGAAGAAAGGTCTCCCATCTAGCACATTGCACTGCATTCAGACTAACCTGTGTTTGCTTAACCTTTTTCAAACAGAGAACTGGAGAGGAAAGCGTTTGTTGAACCTTTGCGTTCTGTTACCACTGCCCCAGTGAAGACTGAGCTAGAGCAGAGCAGAACACAGACAGCAAAGGAGAGCCATATGCACAGACATTTTGCAGATCCGATGTTGAACCAGCTGCCAAGGCCACTGCAGGAGACTGGGGAACGACTGAGCAAATACAAAGAAGAACACAGACGGATACTCCAAGAAAGTATTGAAGTTGCTCCTTTTACAGCTAAAATGAAGGCATTGGAGGGAGAGAGAGAGAACTACTCCAGGGTAACGTCCTTATCTTCAAGTCCCAAAAGCCATTCAGTGAAATATGACAAAGATGCTGAACGCTCTGTGTCAGAACTGTATAAAATGAAGCATTCCGTTCCACAGAGTTTACCACAGAGTAACTATTTCACCACCTTGTCTAACAGTGTAGTAAATGAACCTCCAAGAGCATACCCATCAAAGGAAGCTTCAGGTGCATATGTTGATAAGCAAACTAATTGTCCTTCAGCAGCAGCTAGTCCCCAGGCTCTCCCCTCTTACATTTCTTCTCTTTCAAAACCCCCACCTTTAATTAAGCACCAACCGGAGAGTGAAGGCTCTACAAGCAAGGTACCCGAGCAGCTTTCACAGTCAGTGCCGTCTCACTCTGTAAATTCTTTCAGAAGTGACAGCAGGAGCCCTACTCAACTGTCAGTCTCATCCTCAAATACACTCCGGAGTATGCCTGCCTTGCACAGAGCCCCTGTGTTTCACCCTCCCGTGCACCAGAACCTGGAGAAGAAGGAAAGCAGCTATAGCAGCCTTTCACCTCCGACTCTAACCCCTGTTCAACCCGTTAATGCCGGTGGTGGCAAAATACAGGAGTTGCAGAAACCGCCAACTTTAGTACCTGAGCCCAAGGAAGCTCAAACTGTTTACAAGGGCACTTCTGAACAGAATATGTCAGAAATATGGAAGTCTAATAATGCCCCAACTAACGAAAAAGTGGATTGGCACGTTGAAAGAATGAGTGGAAAGTCACAGTCTGCTACAGCATCTGTTATTGTGCGTCCTCCTTCTAGCACGAAGTACGACAGTGTAGCAGTAGTGCATCCTGCTTCCAAAGATCGAGCTAGTGAGCGATCTTCAGCTGTGACAAATCAAGCAGATTGCCCGAAAACAGCGGAAGCCAGGGAGACTGGAAGGATCATTCTGCCAAATATGAACTCAGACAGTGCTCGCACACAGTATGAAAAGAAATTTCCAGCTGTCTCGCAAGGCAGCATTTCTCGTGCTGCCACCCCCACCGCAGCCATCATCTGCAGTACCAAAACGGATGTCACCGCATCAGCAGCGACGACGACGAGCGTGTCGAGCCGGGGCAGCTCCGAAGTGACCTACTCCTTATCGAGCACGATGCTGGCGTGCGCGGCGCTGGAGTGCCCGGCCTCCAGAGCGGGGAGTCAGGTGGTGGCGCAGGGCCAGGAATGCAAGGTCAGCACTCCAGCCCCGGTTACACCCGCTGCTGGCGGCACAGGCAGCGCCGCGCAGCCCAGCTCGGGGTTCTCCACCTCTACAGACTTTGTCCATTTGAAAAAGCACAAGGCAGCGTTGGCTGCAGCTCAGTTTAAAAGTAGTAACAGCAGTGAGGCCGAGTCCAACCCTGTGAAAAATCAGACATTTTCACCCTCTCTCTCCCTAGACGGTGGTACTGTCTGTAATACAATAAACAAAGCGAACTCTGTAGGCAGTGGGCAGACTTCCCAGACGAGTCAGCCAAACTACCACACTAAACTGAAAAAGGCTTGGCTAACAAGGCATTCGGAGGAAGATAAAAACACTAATAAAAAAGAGAATTCAGGGAACAGTGTTTCAGAAATTATTAAGCCATGTACTGTCAATTTAATAGCTTCTACATCAAATGATTTGCAAAACAACATAGATAGCAAAATCTTGGCAGATAAGTTTGCGAAGGAAGATAAGCACCCAAGGAGAAAAGGAAAACGAGCGTACGAGTCTGGCTCTGAAAGCGGCGACTCTGATGAAAGCGAGAGCAAGTCAGAGCAAAGGACTAAACGGCAGCCCAAGCCAACTTACAAAAAGAAACAAAATGATTTGCAGAAAAAAAAGGGTGATACTGAGGAAGAAGTGAAACCAAATGGTGTTCTTAGCAGGAGCGCCAAAGAGAAAAGCAAGCTGAAGTTACAGAGCGGCAGTAACAGCAGTGAGTATATTAATCTGATCTGGAAGACACAGACTAATGGGAGGTCTAACCCTGATACTCCTGGAGGGCTTGTGCATGATAGCTGGGAAAAGAGTTAAAAAGCATGCCTGTATAAATGAGAAGGGTCAGATTTATCTGTCTTGAGGCCATTTGAGCTACCTTGTTGTAAGAAATTCAGTATTTTGTTTATCTGTGTTAACAAACTGGTTCTTGGCCTAAAAATAACCAGTAAACAAACTGGTTTATGCTGTCCATCAGAATTGAGCAGGCTGGTGCATACAGTGGTGACACTTGTATTAAGATACATATATATGTTGGGATTTTCTTTTATTTTAAGATCTAATGCCTTTATTTTTAGAGCACTGCTGGAGGGGGAGATTCTCTATTGTTGAACTTTAATTCATCCTTTGATCACAAAGCCAGAGGCAGTTCCTTGAGAGCCTGATGCCACTCTGTTATGATTTGGTTAATTTAATGAAAGGTTTGAGGGAGTGTCATTTCACACTCCTAACTAGCATGCGTAGTACATGGTGTTAACATTCCTCTTGTTCAAGGAATAAAGAAATCTAGAGAAATACAAATTTCAATTTAAATGTAATACTGTAATATCTAGCAGATAGTAACTAGATTAATCTGAAAAGAGAAACTGGTCTGCCAACATAAGGGATTTTATTTAAGAACTTGCTTTATTTTTTATCCCAATTTATTCTTCTCCAAGGACTCTTTTGTCTTTGGTCTGGTTGAGTATGAGAGAGTCTACCGTTAAATTACTTTTTGTAAGAGTTTTTAAGTACAGGTAGCAAGAAAATGAGCAATGCTGCCTGTAATTACATTCTGTGGCTTTTCGCTGTCTGGTTATAAAGTTACTCTTCTGGTGTCTGAGAGTACTTGATGCCTGAGTTGTGCTGGTTGCTGGAAGTGTTGTCTGTCTGAGATGTTCTCTGTATTAGGTCCAGTGATAGCAGTATTACTTTTTTCTCCCCCCACTCCCAACCAAAAGGAAGATCAAGGCGAACGTGCCTGTAAAATCTTTTTCAGTTTCTGTTCTTAAAGTCAACTGTAAACATACGCATGTAACATGTTGGGTCTTTGACCTTTGTATTGTTCCAAAAGATTTTTTTGTGGTTATTATAATTTCTTTCAGAAAGAACTTTCCACAGAGATTTACACAGAAACATAGTCTACCTTGAGGAGCTTTCAGGAGAGAAGAGGCTCCTCTGGGACAGCTGCCTGGGTTTTCTGTAGGTGGCTGAAGATAACTAACTGTGCTTCAGGATCTGGGGCTCAGTGGCAGTTTTGCAGCATGGGTGGTATCTGGATACTGCCAGGGTTGAGAACTGCTTTGTCCTGGTGCTGTTTTGGAAAGCCCCAGGAGCTCGTGTGTTAGCCAAGGCGCTCAGAGCTCCGGGCTGCGAGGCTCCCTCCTGCAAAGCAGGGCTTCACGCAGCCCTTCAGGTGTTGGGGGGCTTCCAAGTTCCTAACCCACAGAGCTTGAAGTCTGGCAGCTCCCAGATGACACCCAGGATCTCTGCTTCTGTGGCAGGAAACATTGGTTTGGATTAGTAAACCTGGACTTTGGCCGTTTCAACTGCCAAGTTTTAATCTAGTTCCTGACATGCCTTACGTATGAGTGGGGAGTGCAGTTTGTAGGCCATGAACTGAAGCACAGGCAGTCTGTCGCTTGCCAAGTTTGCACAAGTCACCTCTGGCAAAATACTGATGTGAACCCAGGTACTGAGTCCAAAGTTAGCAGCCTGACCTCTCGATCATCCTGCATCAGACCCCTGCTTACAGGGCACCAACTTTCAAGAGCAGTGGTAGATGTAATGCCAGATACTTCTGTCTATCTGCAGATAAGACTGGTGCCACTTTTAAGAGTCATTAAAATGAAAGCCTGGTTAAATAACAACAGGGTTCAGTTTCAAAATGTGTATCTGAAAATCGCACATATTACTCAATAGAGCTGCTCCTCGTGTTCCTCAGTGTCAGATCTGCTGACTTCAGTATCGAAAATAGAATTACGCTGCTTAGCCTTGCAAAGCCAACAAACTCCACGGAGAGCAAATGGATTCTGTGAATAGAGTGCTCTTCTGTACTCGTGTCTGTAACCTTCAGCAAAAATACGTTTTGAGGAAGTGTAGGGATTTTTTTGTTTTGGGTTGGTTTTTTTCAAGCTTTGCTTTTATTGATTAAATTGTTGCCTTTTTTGCCTACATCTTCACTTGAAACAGAGTTCAAACCTGCTTTTCTTGAGGTACTCTGTGTCTTTACTTGTTTTGTCAGAATGAGATTCTGAAATGGTTTTAGTAGAATATTTGGTGAAGGATACACCTAATATAAGAGAAAATGCAGTGTCCTGGGAGCTCAGCAGGTAATTAACTGTGCTCCTGCCTGCCTGGGTTTAACTGGTACCTTTGCTTTTTTAACTTCGGTGCTCACAGGCGGACAAGTGGAAATGGGAATGGAATGATGTTAACGCAGGTAACAAATGTATATGAAGGAAATGTTGAACGCCGACTGATGTTGAGTTGGGTCTGAGTAAGGACTGCCAGTGCCTGATCTGACGCCTGCCTTGTTTTGCAGCTGGTATACCTCGCTCCGTGTTAAAAGACTGGCGCAAAGTCAAGAAGCTGAAGCAAACTGGAGAGTCCTTTTTGCAAGATGATTCTTGTTCTGAAATAGGACCAAATTTGCAAAAATGCAGAGAATGTAGGTTATTAAGAAGTAAGAAGGGAGAAGAACCAACTCACTCACCAGTATTTTGTAGATTTTACTACTTTCGGCGGTGAGTACGACTGTTTTCCTGATAATGTGGTGTTTTAAAAATAATACAAAGGACTGGCATGCTTGAAAGACGTCTGATTTTTCTGGCTCAGTCAGTCTGCCCGATAAAAGACAGCATCTAATTTAACAGTATTTACATTGGTATTTAATTCTTTTGTGGATTCACTTTATTGCTGTTTAAAGCTTTATAGCAAAGACATCAGAACATCTGCCTGGTGTACCTTAGGCAAGCAGAAAATACAGCACATCACCATTACATAGGTGTCTGATATTTGAAGTGGGTTTTTCAAAAGGCAAGCTTCAGTTTTTCTGGACAAGTTGTGCAGCCGCAGAGTTGCACATATTTGTAATTGTTCTTATGCCAGTCTGTGGTGGGAATGTTGCTCAAGGTTTTCTGGGAGTTTTCTGAGGACAGAGAGGAGTTGTGACCTCTTTTTTCACAATTAATGGCCCAGCAAGGAAAACTCAGAAGGAAGAAGATTTCCCAGGGAGCAGAGTAGTACACATGGTGCAGGCTGATGTTGAGTTGGGTCAGTGTGAAACAACTTTAATTTGTGCACAGGACAGGGTTATCAGTGTATACCCAACTCATTTTGGACGAGAAACTGTTCTCTGGATTGAGCTGAATTTTTTATAATGAAGCTTTAGTTACAAGGCTTAGTAGTCCTACTGGAATCATTTCAGGGTTTGACTCTGAATACCTTCTGTGTAAGAGTATTCGCATCCTAATGTGGCAAAGTTGGAGTTTTGCTGGCTTCTCTCTCCTGTATGAAGGAGAGAACATAAAGCTCTGCCAACATTTAAGAATGGTGTTATGGAATTTAAAAATGTTTTGACTGTATTGTGGTGAATTTTGCTGCAGTTTAATTATTTTCATT
This sequence comes from Grallaria varia, assembly GCA_013396735.1. Taxonomy (NCBI): domain Eukaryota; kingdom Metazoa; phylum Chordata; class Aves; order Passeriformes; family Formicariidae; genus Grallaria; species Grallaria varia. The sequence goes on along the minus strand of VWZG01011012.1, from coordinate 453,107 downwards.
GTGTTTAGATAGTAGCGCCTGAGTTGTATAAAAAGTTTGCTCTTCTGTTGGAAGTTGTAACTCAAAATTCATCATTTCTTCTTATTCATTTGAATACCTATCTAAATGTAATATTTAGTACTTGTAAGTTCAGGACAATATTGCTGACATAAATTCTTTAACTATTCTAATAATCACATGTGTAAAATGAATTACCCTGTTTTGCGCGAGATGGAATAATGATTTGTTGCTGCCTAAAAATAAGCTATATGGAGTCAGGGTTAGTGGCATGGTATTGAGTAGGGTAACAGGAAAGCCTGTAGTTATTTTAAAGGTCAGACCTCAGCAGATGCAAAGGCAAAGAAACTTCTCTTAGTGATTTGTTCTGCCTGGAAAGATGTAGAGTTTGAACTCCTGTTTTCTCAGTATGAGAGCAGTAGGATTCAAAAACGTATAAAATATGAGTCAGTCTAAATGACTGCTCATGCAGACACTGAAAAAATTGAAAGTGAGGAGTAGGTGGAACCAAACTTTGACAAAAAAAGAAAAAAGCGCCAGTTTTTCTGTCTGCAATTTTAAAGCAATAATAAATGCTACAGAGAGGGAAAGGTGAGTAAATGGAATGCAAAAAAGTGCGTGAGGGGTTAGTTTTGGTTTTCATGCTTCCTTATTGATCATTTAAAAACCATTTTCATCAGCAGCATTTATGTTAAAATTAAAATACGTTGTAGGATGATAACGAAGGTAAAAGGAAGACTTTGATATTGTAAGACTTAAAGCAGGAAGGTGAAGTAGCAAGTAGACTGTAAGTCACAGAATACAATGATACATGCAGTTAACCTGTGTGTTTTCATTTTTAGGTTATCATTTAGTAAGAATGGAGTGGTTAGGATAGATGGTTTCTCCTCTCCTGATCAATACGATGATGAAGCACTGAGTTTATGGACACATGAAAATTACGAAGACGATGAGCTGGACCTAGAAACTTCTAAATACATTCTAGATATCATAGGTGATAAATTTTGTCAGTTGGTAACATCTGAGAAAACAGCCATGTCCTGGGTGAAGAAGGACGGTAAGGAAATGTCAAATGCTCTCAAGTGTTGTGCAGTTTCCCTTGAGTGACTCTGTGAGCAGCTCTGTTCACCAGGCTGTCGTGTGGGATCTTCCTGGGCTGTTCAGTGAGAGGGCATGGTGGGAAGGGGCCGGTTCTTTCCTTGGGGCCAGCCTGCTGCTGGGCCAGGCTGCTGTTGGGATTGGAGCAGGGATTGGGGCGGGCTCGGTTCCCAGCGTGGCCTGGAGCGCTCCAGCCAGAGCAGGCAGCTCCCAGCCAAGGCCCACAGCGAGCCAGGCACAGACTCCTGCCAACACTCTGTGTGGTTCTGGTGTGTCTCCCTCCCAAAACAAGGGAGAAGAGAGTAGCAGAGCATGTGCTGTGCCACTGTCACCTCCTCCCCACCAAAGCCACAGTGCATCCTTCTGGCCCATGGCAGATGGGCACAGGCTGGAAACAGGCTGGTGGCTCTACTAATTCCAGGCAATATGAGGAGGAAGTGGGGCAGAAAACAGACGTATTGGCCGGGTCTCCAGAGCAGGCACCTCCCTCCCCTCCTGCCAACTTCAACCCTCCAGCTCACCAGTTTGGCTGCCCTTGAGATTCAACATGTCCCATGGGCAGTCAGGGGAAAATCCCAGCTCTCCTGAGCACATGAGATTATATGTTAAAGAGGTTTTCATACTTGCAGCAATATTTTTTCTGTATTGCTTTAGTCTCTGTTTTTTGCATGTTTTATTTCTTTACAGTGTGTTGATCGTAGCATTGATGGGGGAGGCTGTGTAATGGAACTGAGGGGGTAGATACTGATGGTCTGTTTATGAAGGATCACCTTCCTTCCCCAACACCCAATTGTGTCTGAGGGGAAACTGATGAATGCTTCATCTATAAAGACTATTCATTCTGTGCTTTGCATTTAAATTTCAGTCCTTTTATTCTGCTTATTTTGTATTTCAGCCAAAATTGCGTGGAAGAGAGCAGTGAGAGGAGTCCGTGAGATGTGTGATGCATGTGAAGCCACATTATTTAACATTCATTGGGTCTGCCAAAAATGTGGATTTGTGGTCTGCCTAGATTGTTACAAAGCAAAGGAAAGAAAAAGTTCTAGAGGTCAGTTCTTTATGAACTTGAGTATTGTATGGGCTGTTTATTCTCATTTGTTGCAGAGCTGTTGATTCACTATAACTGTCTTTCTGCAAAGTGTTAAATTACTGCTTGTGTGTTTTGGTTTCTCTTAGATCCTTTTTGCCTCTTCTGTAGAATCAGTCATTCAGAAAGCAACTGCTGTGGGGGCTATTTTAGCTCTTTGTCCACATTTCAGTCTTTTTGTGTGGATTGTTGGAGGTTGCTTGTGCCTTGCCCCTCAAGGTTAAATCTTGTTCTGCAGTTGTGAGACTGACACTCCATTACACTTCCCTGCTTTATGGAAACTCACTGCTGTTAAGACTGGCCTCGATTTGAATGCTTTCTGGAGTTCTCTCTCCAGAAGTACATGGCTTTTCATAGTGACTTAACAGCCTATTTTATAGGCTTTTTTATAAAAAAGATGAAGAATGCTTCGCATACTGTTTAAAATGGATGTTAATGGAGGTCTCACAGTCCATCAGCCTACCCACATAGCTGGTTTAATCTAATTCTTGTGCTTTAATGGAAATGTCGAGTTTATTCTGTAGAGAAGTGTAACAGGGTTGACTTGCAAACCTCTGATTTCTGGGTGACCCAGCCTGGTTGCAGCTGAGAGGAGGAATGCTGGAAAGATTGATTCGGTCTTTGAGCCCTCGGCTGTGACACTGGTGCTCAGGCAGCTTGGTGGAATGGATTGCCTTCCCTAGGAGGCAGGCACTGTGCCCTGGCACAGCTCTGCGGTCAGACACTGTGCCAGGAACTGATTCAAGTATAATGCTGTTTGGAAAAGCATTTCCATGTTTGTCATAGCAGCGTAATGCCACAGATGTGAAACGTTAGTAGAATAAAGTTTAACTGGTAGATGGCAAAGCTTTGCTAAATGGGGAGCCTCATCCACTTTGTCTCTGGCTTGCAGTGAGAAGCCTCCTACACTGCAGTTAGAGGATATTCCCAGAGAATTCCATTAAAGCCTGAAGTTTTTAGGGAGCTACTGCCAGTGTTTTCCAGCACTGGGAGCAGTTGTTAATGCTTTAATGCTGGAGGCTGCTTCACCAGCTCTCCACTGGCTTAAGTCTGTGTGTGCATCCGTCTGACGTGGCTTGGGATATATGCCGAACATTATTTACCCTGGTGGGAACATGCAGCCAGAGGCTTTTTATAGTGTGTATGTGTTAACCAGCCAGGAAAGTTTTAGTCAAGTGTCTTAGAAGTTTGAAAAAAGCAGTATAAAGAAGGAGGCTTCTCTGCAGTCTTCTAACAGGGAGGACTTTCTCCTTGCTGTTCATCACAATGTTACGTGCAAAAGCAGAGGTACGACAGTTTCTCTCGCTGTGGCTTCAATTCTAATGATGCTGCAGGAGTCCTGTGAACTGTATTTCTCCTTTGGCACTCTGTCACGAAGTTCAGAACCACCCACCCACCTCCGTATAATAGCACTTTATATTACACCATTTTTCCTGGAACCAGTGGTTGTTTTTACAGTTGCTAAATGTAACAGAGAATCCCCTGGTTTTTCCCTGCTTCAGCAGGAATGTAGAAGTTTAAATATTCCATATTCAGATACTTATCAATGACTTCTCTTATTACTTTACTACATGAATGAATGAATGTGCAACCATTGTTACTTTCAAACAGTTCATGGCACCATCAAGTGGAATGCCATGTTAGGGCATTTCAGTATGAAACTATGTTAGGTAGATACATGCTATTTTGTTTCTTGATTTATTTATGTTTATGACCAGTTAGATATTTCCTTGTTTTAGATGTTACAAAACAGCAAAATAGCTTGCAAATCTAGTATTTATCTGAAAGGAACATTAGGAATGTTCTGTACCTACTACAGTGCAAGAAAATAATGCTTTAAGTGCGTTAAATGCTTCCTTTGGTGTGCTCCTTACTTTACATTGCTAGAACTGAGCAAACTAGTGAAAGGTTTTGGAAAAATGTCTTTAAACAAGTGATTCATTGTATAGGACACAAGACTGGGGATTGAGAGAGAAATAGCATTCTTTCTGCCCCACAGTGGTGAAGCAGATTGGTGACCAGTTGCTTGGCCAGGCAGTTTTTGCTCTGATTCTTCCTCTTCTCTTTCCGCTGCACATTTCAGGACAGCCTTTCTGCAGCTCTGTAGAAAGCCTCTCTCTCCTACGAGTTAGGCCCTCTCTGCTGCCACAAATGGTTTTCAACCAATACACACAGACTTAGGGTTTCATGGTTGCTTTATTCTGACATAAACCTGTGATGCCACTTCCCTCTCCCTTGTGCCACCAGTGACGTTGGTGTAGCTGCAGGGTAGGCCGACTCAGAGTCGATTGGGTTAAAAGTTCATCTTTTTGGCTTGTTTGGTCAGCTCTGGTTGAAGACAGACACTTTTCATTTGGTGACCTGACAGTCACGTCCTGATTCTCTTTTCCATGACAGGATTCATCAGGGGAGGCTCGCAGCCTCAGTAGCAACTGTGAAGGATTTTGGCCCACGTTAAATTGGCAACTCACTAAAAGTAACAAAGAGAATACACCTTGAAACTCGAGGTTATTGGCAAGGGCCTGTGTTAGAGATGTAGTTATTTCAGATCTCAGTGCTGTTAAAACTCTGTTTTCCTTATTGTGAAAAGTAGCTGTTGTATGCAAATCATTGTCATGCAGGATACCAGGACAGAAGACTCAGTATGTGCAGAAAAACATGTCTAAATAGAACCAGTCTGTAAAACGTTGGCTCTGTCTGTGTACACCGTAAGTAAAGTAAAATATTGGCCATGTTGTTTTGCAGATAAGGAGTTGTATGCCTGGATGAAGTGTGTGAAGGGACAGCCTCACGATCACAAGCACCTGATGCCAACGCAGATTATTCCAGGCTCTGGTAAGACCATATGTGAACAAGCAGAATGTATTTTTTTTCCCCTGTGTCTTTCTGTGAAGAGAGGCCAGACTTGTTTCTTGAAACGTCTTGTTTTCCATTTAAAAACCTGGCAGTTGAGTTAAATCATGTCAGGAAGGGTGGTGAGTCCGGGCAGTTACCAGCAGTGGGCACAGGTGCTGATGGGAGTGAGAGCAGTGCGGTGCCAGATGTGTGAAGGAGTTTTGGGGACGGGCAGTGAAGAAACTGAGGGTCTTTTTTGTGACCTGTTTGTACCTTTTCAGAGCAGAATAAAACAGCTAGAATGTACTTAATAAATGTGACTGTAGCTGTTAAAATCTTAAAACAATACTGTCAGGGAGCATTGTATGTCAACAGCTTCCTGGGGATGTGTTTTTCACTGTTTGTCCCACTCACCCACACAAAAAAGAAAAGAAAAGGTTTTGGTTGAACATTTTATCGAGCAAAATGCAGGAGCTGGTGATAACTGAAAAACTAAGCAGTAGTCATAAACCCAGCTAGATTGGGAATTCTTGGAGCCCAGTAAGTTTCCTGAAGCAGTGCAGTTAGGTGTGGTGGTGGCTGTTAGCCCAGATTTCCTTAGAGATTCGGGCAGCGTTGGTACAGACCAGAAAACAGAAAACTCAAATGTGCCCTTAATAAGTAAATTCTCAGGTTATTTTAAACTGAAAATACAGAGCCAGTCATTATGCTGTGGATTGTTACTTGTTAGTTTTGCTAGAAATGAAGGTTGGTTTGATGCCATAACAAATTCAGATTGTGACATTCCTCAGAACAGGTTCCGGGCTGAAACTGGCTTTAATTTTAAATTGTGAAGTGAACCACTTGTCTGGAAGCAGCACAGTGAAGACTGCTGACGTACCCTCAGTGCTCTTCTCCTGTGCATGCCCCTTACCAAACAGCCTTCATTTACATGGCCACGTACTAATTATTTTGTCAAGACGTGGCTCGCTTCAGTCTGTAGTTGATGGTTTTATTAAGTGGAGTGATGATGCACCCATTGAACAATGAGGAGTAAATAATGAGTGCCTGGCTTGCCTGGTGTGTGCCATGCAATGGGAATGCAGAGTACAGGTTACATTATTCAGAGGAGTAGTGTGCAATTACTTAATTAAAGATCTCTCTTTCTGTGCAAGCTTTAAGATAAACTATGCTGTCATTTTAGAGGAGTTTTGAGCGTTAAATTTAGCATTTTTAAGAGTACAAATTGTAAAGATACTTGGGGGTAGGATTTTAGCATCACATTGTGTAAAGAGGGTCACAAAGTGTTTGACAGCTACTGATGGTTTCCTTCTTAATTGTCTTCTAGTTTTGACAGATCTTTTAGATGCTATGCACAATATTAGAGAAAAATTTGAAATTAAATCCCATTGTCAGTGCACCAGCAAGCAGAACACGCAAGCTGGCAAGCTCCCTGCAATGAATGGTGTGTCTCAGGTGAGTCTAAAATGTGTGTGTATATTGCAGCTTGCTCAAGTGTTCTGATTCTTGTGGATTTCTGTATTTGAATAGTGCCAGTTGCATTTTAATTTGCATATGTGACGGGTCAGTGCTAGCCATGACTTTGAAATACAGTAAAGTAAAGCTGTGTAGTTAAAAATAAATTTGTTCTCTACAGGTTTTGCAGAATGTCCTTAACCACAGTAATAAAATTTCTCTGTGCATGCCTGAGTCTCAACAGCAGAATACTCCTCAAAAGTCCGAGACAAATGGTAACACAAGTCCAAGGAGTGATGTAAGCACAGACAGCAAGTTAACACCGCCTGAATCTCAGTCCCCCCTGCACTGGTTGGCTGATCTTGCAGAGCAAAAGGCCAGAGAAGAAAAGAAAGGTATGTGTTTGAAAGGGTCATATCTTGTTCGTGACTCTGGGGGCACCACTGGTAATGTAGATTGAATTAGTTAGGAAAAATAATGCCATTTACCGTTCACAAAAAGAAAAGACAGTGTTCTTTCTCCCATTAATTTAAACCTTGAAATTGCAGTGCCTTCTGGTGACATCAGAATCCCAGAAGAGCCACTAGTGGAACAGGCTCAGTGCTCACTCAGCTGCATGTCTGAGGTGCTGAGAAAGGCCTTTTCTTGGTCACACTGTTTGACTGCATTTTGAAGGATCCAGTTCATCCTTGGTGTGTTTCCAGGTCTGTAGTGCTGTACAGTCTGATAACCCCACTGTGAAATGCAGGGTAGTGGTGCTGTTCCTCTGTCTGCAAGGCAATACAACAGTGTCAACTTCCAATTATTATTTCTGTTTTAGAGAACAAAGAATGTCCTTCTGGAAAACATTCAAAGGAAGAGAAAGACCAGGATAATTTGGAGTCCCAAAACTGTAAAAGTTCCCCTCCTGCATCCCAGAACAATGAGCAGGGCTCAACCTTAAGAGACTTATTAACTACAACAGCAGGAAAACTGCGTCTGGGCTCCACCGATGCTGGCATTGCTTTTGCTCCAGTTTACTCTACAGGAACAGCAGTAAGTGTTTACAAGACCCAGTTTTTCTGTCAGGATTTGAAAGTCTGTGTCATTTGTTTTGGCGTACTGTCTGGTAGCTGTATTCCTTTAAATACTCATTTATAATGGAAGCTTCATATATGCACGTGCATATTAACGTTTATATATTTTATGTGGTGATAATTAGTACAACATCTGAAATGTCATTCTGCTGCAGAAGGAATTGCATTAACTTTACTTGTTTTTACATAGTCTAAGCACACGTTTGTTTGTTTTTTAACAGAGTGGCAAGAGTGGAAGGACTATGCCAAACATCCTTGATGACATAATTGCTTCAGTAGTAGAAAACAAGATTCCACCAAATAGAGCACCAAAGATAAATGTAAAATCTGAAATAAAAGATGAGCCAAAGGATGATAAAAATTGTGTTCAGGATGACTGCAGTAAACGGTACAGTGATATTCAGTATTCATGGATCTGTGATAAGCATGTCCTGTGGCTCAGAGACCATAAAAACAGCAACAACTGGAAGCTCTTCAAAGAGTGCTGGAAACAAGGCAGGGTAGGTATTGAGCCATCCGGCGTGTCGTGATCTGTGTGAACTCTGGGGAGTTGTGCTAAAGGACAGAAATGCTGTTCCAAAGTGTACTGTTAGCAGTGGGCACAAGCCTGACAGGGATAGCCCACAGGTGAGCCCTGTGTAGTTAAACTTCAGGTAACTGCTACTGATAACTCAGAAATTCCTCTTGTGGAGTGTCAGGTTCCAAAAAGAGGTGTGTGACACCGTTGGGAAGGGGTGCTGCTGGATGGAGGAAGTGTTAACAGCTCAGTAGGGCCAAGGTCTTCAGTGTTTGTTTTGGATGCATTTGTACTTGGGAAAGAATAAGCATTGATTCCTTTATTTTATTTTACCTTTTACAGCCTGTTTTGGTGTCTGGTATGCATAAGAAAATGAACTTCAGCCTGTGGAAAGCTGAGTCCATTAGTCTGGATTTTGGAAACCAGCAAGCTGAAATCTTGAATTGCAAAGACAGTATCATTTCAAACACCAATGTCAAGGAGTTCTGGGATGGTTTCGAAGATGTTTCAAGTACGTTTCTGAAAATGCATTATCCTGTTGATTCTGAACATAATGTTAGAAACTGCAGATAAAAATAATCTTTATGGATCTTGAGGCTTTGAAGAAACTTTTAAAAAGAAAGTTGTAGGCAATCTGTTTCCAGAGAACTTGATGGAAACTTGCATTTTGTATGTTTGCAGAATTAAAGATGCACTAGTTAGGTCTGACTAGGAAACCAAACAAATGCCATTGTTCCTTAACTGGTTGAGTTTGGTTTAGGTCATCATTGAGTTTTGAAATAAATTATCTGCTGTTTTATGCATGAGTTTTTTGAATTTTGACAGGCTAAGAGTTCGGTTTTGTGTTTCAGTTGAACAAAGTAGAATACCAACAGTGTATTAGTTTTTAGTAATTTCTGTGTTACTTGCAGAACGGCAGAAAGTAAAAAACGGGGAAACAGCTCTACTAAAACTGAAAGATTGGCCTTCTGGTGAAGATTTCAAGGCTATGATGCCAGCAAGGTATTTTGGGTTTAGTATTTCATGTTCTTAAGTCAGTCTCCATGTTGGGCTTTTTTCTCTCTACATAATGGCACAAATTCAATTAAATACTTGTTTTTCTCCTCCAGATATGAGGACTTACTAAAAAGTTTACCCTTGCCTGAGTATTGTAGTCCAGAAGGAAAACTAAACTTGGCTTCTCATCTGCCAGGATTTTTTGTCCGCCCAGATCTGGGACCCAGACTGTGCAGTGCATATGGTGAGTGTGCCCCACAAGTGCAACAGTTGCCTCTTCCCTTAAACCTGTGGAATATCACACATTAGAATGCTGGATAGAAAGCTGAGCTTCCTTGAAGGATAATTGTTCATTCCATGTAGGAGAAATACTGACTGACTTGAATATTAACAGCACATGCACCTCAGGCATGAGAGTTTATTTGCTTCTGCATTTCTTTCTATCTTTTTTTGTGCTGTTACAGTCTCCTGAAGCATATAAATGTGTATCTGCTTCTACACAGAGATACACCCTGCCTTTAGTAATACTGTATGACAGAATACTTCATGAGATATTTCTGCGTTCATAATTCTGGCCATAAATAAATCTCAGCATATTTCTCGTAATTGGTTTTGTGTGCTGAACACTCAAAAACCTATTTAGTAAAGATTGTTTCTCTCAGCCATTTTCTGCCTGCTCCTTCTTTTGCAAAAAAATTTTGTTGAATTCTGTTTTACAGATTGTTGTAATAGGTCAAGAAATGAGTGGTAATTTGTGAAATGATGACTTTGATTAAAAAAGTTCTCTAGATGTCCTTTGAAATGAACATACTAACAATAGTGATCAAGGCGTGGGTCTGAAGAGCTGAGTCCTTAATGCCCCTCTCATGTAACGTTACTGTAAGGTGCAGTGTTCTAAAACAGCCTTTGGACATAGTAGTAGGTGTTTTCACCTCTTAAAACTGAAGTTAATTTTCCTCTTTGTTGGGGAGTTGTTTTGATTAAGAACTCTACTCATAGCCAGACATAAAAGGGCCATATTTGATAACCTTGTTTGCTCATTGTACCTGTATTCTACCCTGAAAGGTTGAGGAGGAGTGATACACAGTGGTCAGGACATGTCTCTGACTGCCCTGTGGAAATGTGTTTTGTTCTGACACAAATGCTAGATAGGGACAGTTACCTGGGCTAAGAGGTATCTCAAGGTCTCTGTTAAAAAGAAGCATTGTCTTGTTCAGCAGTTGAACCAAATGATGTTGTAGTGTGTCTCGGTGATGCTTACTTAGTATGCTTTCAGAAATTTCCCCTCGGCTTGTTGCACATTTCTCTTTGAAGGTGAATATGCAATGCAACAAATTCTAATTTTATCTTGTAACGTAGGTGTGGCTGCTACTAAAGACCATGATATAGGAACCACAAATCTCCATATCGAAGTTTCTGATGTCGTGAACATCCTTGTTTATGTTGGCATAGCAAAAGGAAATGGAGTGCTTTCCAAATCAGGTAAAGGGAGGCTCAGTGACTGTACCTGGTGTAGATGCACTGAATGCTCTGCTGCGTCCAGAGCTGACACTGTTCTTTTGAAGGGGATGGATGATATCCATAAGTACTTGCTTAGACCTGGGAGATTCTTTGTTTCAAGAGTTGGCACACATGTTGTTTCTGCATAAAATACACTGCAGTTCATGAATTATGAAATGGCATTTCAGACTCTTTTCACCTTTTTTGCCTTGACCTATAATTGATGCACCATTCCTGTGCTGGGACTGGCACAGCTAATGAAAGTGCAGGATGAAGGATTTTCTCTGGCAGCTGTGGTGGTTCTAACAATTATGTCAGGATGATGTATTTGCCAGACCTTCTGTTTATTCTGCTCCTTCTGGATGCACTGTGTTTACTCTATTGAATTTGGACCGTAATGTAATTTTTCAGCACTGGAGAGCTTAAATTGGTGTATGTTAGTCATCTCTAGGAGGTTTATTGCTTATGTGAAACAGTCTTTAAATCACTGAAAGAGTTTCATTTCTTTCCTGTTTTTCTTTTGTTCTCTTATTCCAAAAATGGCAAATGCAGATTTTTTTTAGGTGTGACCAGTAGAGCTGCAGTGAGGTTTGTCTTTTATTTGCTTTGTTTTCATTTGGGTGTGCACTGAGTTAATAGCAATAAACCTGAGCATCCTGGGAGAGCTCTGGGTGCTAGAACAGTGTGCTAAACACTGCTTGTGCTGACTGCAGGAAAACACCTTTTACATCACTTAATTTCTTGCTGCCACCCCTGCTAATATATTTCAGGTAGGAGATTGTGTTCTGTCAAATTCAGGAAATGTGAAAAAGTTTAAAAATCAAACGTATTTTTAAGGTATTCACGTCATAGTACCCAATTACGAATGCTGAACAAAAAGATCACCTGGAGGTTTCTGTTGTATTCAGCAAACTTTTATCTGCTCAGTCTTGCAAAAGGAACTTGAAAAGAAGGTGTTCAGTTTCGAAGTTATTCCTCTGTCTCACTCTTAAAGAATATTTTTGTTGAATCTTAGGAGTTTTGAAGAAGTTGGAGGAGGAAGACTTGGATGACCTTTTAAGGAAGAGGTTGAAAGATTCAAGTGAATTACCTGGTGCTTTATGGCACATTTATGCTGGCAAAGATGCTGACAAGATACGAGAGTTTCTGCAAAAGGTTAGATTCATTACACATGATTTATGAATAACTTCAGTAGTCGGTAAATCAAAGGGGGCTGGCAAAAGGCACAACCACCCCCTCAGTGCTCGGGCCCTTAGTGGAGGTGGAAGCACTGGGATAACATAGCCGAGGGCAGCAGACTTCTTTGTTGAGCTGCGGTGCAGCAGACGGTGAACAAGTTAGAGCCACATGAGAACCTTTCAGGCTGTTACGTAGAGTGAATATCCATCAGGGGGGTTAAATTTAGGGAGCTGTCATGGAAGAAGTTTGCTGTGCCCTGTCTTCAGCATGTCTTCATGTTCTCAAAGGCAGCCTGGATAGATGACATAGAAATACCCAAATATCACTGTCGTGGTTGCTCTAGGAAAAAGAAATCTTTTCTTTATTCTTCTGTGGGAAGAAATCAGAAGAGTTTCAACTGCCTTAAGCCAAAGGGGTCCATAAACAGGCTGGGGGCCAAGGGCTCTGCTGCCAGCAGGGAAAGCCTAAGAAACTGAGCAGTAAGGATTCTCTTGGACAATAAAGCAGTGTTTCTGTACCAGGGCAGCTGTCCTCGGGTGACGTGTGCATTTGCTCTTTGGCAAGCTGAACTGGGGGGGAAAATGAGCGCTAGTAAATAAAATACAGCTGATTCCAGGAGATTGTGAATTATGCAGCAAGACTTTTCATTTAAAAAGTAGATGGTCATAAATTAAGATTGTGGCTCTTCAGTTTGAAAAAGAGAATTGTGAACAAAAGCACAAATGCATGGGAATAGGTGGACAGTGAGGATTAATGGAGGACAGTGGAGATTAATTGAAGGGTAAACTTTGGGATCATTTGCCTGCTGATAAGAGAGAAAATCTCACTATCTTGTTAGTACAGAAGAAGGGCATTAACACTGAAGAACAGTTTCAAGCTCGGCATCACATGATTAAGTATTTTTAATATCAATAGAAGTAAAAATCTATGTTTTTAATGAGAATCTTCTTGTGAGTCATGATAGGTGGATTGAAGTCAATAGGATTGATTTAGTAGCAGTTGATTAGGGGTAGTGTTTGTTCCCCTGTGGTTCATGTGGTGAGAAATGGTTGTGTGGTTCAGTTCACCAGTGTCAAGAAGTATTTTTATATGTCCATCATTTTTTCTGAATACCCTCATGGGATGGTAAGAAAATGACTTCTTATTCCAGTGTGGTTGAGCTTGGAAGGGGACCTCTTGAGGTTCTTCTGTCCAGCCCTGTGCTCAGGCAGAGTCACCTGAGCTGGTTTCCCAGGACTGTCCAGCCCTTGGCTCTGTCTGCTGCTGTTTTCCCGAGCCGAGGTGGTGGTGGTGCCTGTCTGTGTCAAAGCTGAAGGCTGTGAGTCTGAGCAATTGGCAGCATAGGAACTCTTGACGTCAGATATTATTTTTTGGATGAAGAAAGTCACACAGAGTGTCTTGTTTATTAGTAGATTATTGTGCCGAGTTCTTTACAGCTCTGTAGTTTTGGAGTGGGAGCGCTGCAGATGTCTTCAGTTCAGTGGGGCTTCCCAGTTCCTTTGAGGTTGTTTTGAATTGGGAACACAGTGACATTGCTGGCAAGTTAGATATATTCACAGTTCATCAGTTAAAGGTTTGGTTCTTTTGGAAGTGACTGGGGATCTTTTCTGTACTTTCCAGATAGCGAAGGAGCAAGGCTTGGAAGTTTTACCAGAGCATGATCCAATACGTGATCAGAGTTGGTATGTGAACAAAAAACTTCGCCAAAGACTTTTTGAAGAATATGGAGTAAAAACCTGTACGGTTATTCAGTTCCTTGGTGATGCAATTATTCTACCAGCAGGAGCACTTCATCAGGTAATGTACCTCAGGTTAAAGATACACAGGATTAAGTAGCATAAATGCAGTAAAGTAACTTTTTTCCCAGAGACATAGATAGATCTGTACTCAAGCAGATTTTATTTTCTTGTTGGTGGCTATTAGTGTATAGAAGTGAAAAATAAGGTTACATCTACTGGTGTAACTGATTAGCCAGTGCTAACATACAGCAACTCGAATGCCTTAAATATCATTTCCTCTTTTGCTTTACAATTACAAATGAACAGACTATTATTAACCACTGTTTTCCACTTTTCATTTCCTTAGCAGATTTCTTAACAAACTGAGGTTAGTTATGGCAAAGTCAGGTTAGTAATTTTTTTCTTCTAAGCCAGAAGTTAACCTCACCCAGGAGAGACAGGGAGAGCACCTCGAGCAGGTAAAAACACCTGGATGTCATTGGTTTTGTCTTCAGACATAGGAGAATTGTAGTGGGTGTTCTGGTGTTTCTCTTAACAGGGTTTTGGTTGTTTTCCGTGCCACATGAAGTTTATTTTTACAGTGAAGGTACATCAGTCACCAGGAGTTATCATTATCCCTTCAGCAGCTTTCCTTGCCTCAGAAAGAGTGATACCGCCTTTGCACAGCTGAGCTGATTTAATCCTTAGTTATGTAAGGAAAAGTACTGCCAGTGGGGCAGTTCTGGGGAAACAGGATGAATTTGTGTCAGTCATCTCCTGGCACTGCCTTTTGTTTGGCCTTTTTTTTCTCACAGTCTGTGAACTGTTGCTCTTTGGTGAAAAGAAGAAGAAAGCACAATTGTTTCTGGGCCGTTGCAGATTTCTTTCTTTCTTTCTTTTCTTCACTCCATTAACCTTTTCCTGCTTCAGCAGGAAGTGCAGCCTCCTTGCTTGCTGTTGTCAGGCACCACTGATGAGGTGGCTGACATGAGCAGCATGTCCACCCTGCAGTTGGGGTTGTACACCATCATGCTGTTAAAAGATTTATCATTGATCTCCACGTGGGTTCAAGTGAGGCCAGGCCTTTCTGGGGGAAGCTGCTGTTTGGTTTCTGATCTGCAGATCAGCTTCCAGCTGCTGCCAGAGAGGAAGCAATGGTTTACCACGTCAGCATGGCCAGGGCAGTGGGGTTTTCTCTGTGCAAAGCTGACTGGGTTGTGGTGATGACAGGTGCTCTGTCTCTGATCTCTCTGCTGGCTGTGTCAGTTCTGGGGCAGTGAAAACAACAGGTACCTTACCCAGACTGGGCTCCTCCTCATTCCCGTGAGCTTTCCGGTGGTTTGACATGGTGATAATGTAGCTCTGAATAGTCTGCATGGATTTGTTTTCTGGCAAAGAATAAAACTCCAAAGAGCCCCAAAGCAACTCAGGGGACCCAAATCTGGGATGGCTGTAGGTTGCCTTTCCCTGTACCTTGTGTCCCAGACTTGATGTTTTTTCCCAAAGGTGAAGGAATGTCGGACACTGCAGTTGTTCTTAGCTCCTGTTGGGCTAAAACAGTTGGGGCTCCCAGAGTCATGTATTACATCCTCTGGCAACCTTGGTCTGATCTATTGAAACAAGGGAGAGATATTCCAGATACGAGAGTGAAAAGGAGCCTACAGAAAATAGCAAATGTACTGGGAAATTTGTTTTATAGCATGTGACACTGTATAAAGGCATACAGAGTATAAAACATAGTAGTGGGACTGTTCCAGGCTTCCCTGCAGTTCGTACGTTTAAGGACCAAAAATCAGATCACTCTTATCTTCATCTCCTTGGCTTTAAACTCCAGATTGCTTTTGAAGTGGTAATGTTCTAGCTTCTGGCACCAAGGAGTTAATAACGTGGTGTTTTTAAACCTTAGTGGGTGAAGCTGAGAACCTTTTCATCTTCAGTAAGTTCCTGTGAATCTGCCACGTAGGAGGAAATGAAAGCACCGAGTTCTTTCATGTATGTGCATAGTGCTCTCTATATAGAGATGCATAAATACTGACCTTAGGGATCAGCACCAGCATTTCAGAGATACAAAGCACATTTAAACACTGAAAAATAAGTCTGCACAAGAATACATACCACGTTCAGTTTGCACATTGAGTGTTTCAGATTTGCATGCACGTCATGAGTCTTTAATTATTAAAACTGGGTGAGAGTTGATACTAAATTTGGTGGTAAATTAACATTTTTATTTTTGTTTGCTCATCAGTGATGTTGTGGAGCAGAGGAAATCAGGCCGAGGGTTGGAGTTAGGGAGTCTGGGTGCCTGTGGTCACTGCATCGTGTAGTTCAGGCACTTCCGTCATGGAGCCAGTTAGGATTGTTGGCACGCTGCTGCTTCTGATGTACTGGTGTAGAATTTGACTGCTCTGACATGGAGGAGTTTGTGTATATTTGTTCTGTGTATTCTTCCCCCACGTCCCCCAGGTTCTGTGGATTCATGCCTAGCTTTCGAAGTAACTTACTTTTAACATTTTTATGGTAGCATAAAGCATTCCTCTTGCTTCCCAGGTTTCTCCTCTCCCCGTGTCCTTGCAGACAGGAGTCACATCTCCCTTGTGATCACTGCAGTAGGCAAAGTCAGGCTGTTCCCAGGTGGGGTGGGAGGCAGAGCCTCTGCTGTGAGCCGTGACGGGCAGGGCAGCCTTGTCAGTTCCTCTGGCTCAGGGAATTGCTCTCTGGGGAGGAGAGACCAGAAATAGATTCAGCCTTGGACCGGTCACCTCTGCAGAGGCTGCCCTGAATGCAGCGTGAGGGATGTGCTGTGGGACCATCCCGTGTCTGTCCTTGGCTGTCGGGAGCTCAGCAGGGGCCCTGCCCTGCTGACGGCCGGGCCTTGTTCGCCCTGTGGGACTTGGAACAGGAGCCCTGAGCTCTCCTTGGAACTTCCCCAGCTGAAAAGGGAGTGTTGCACTGGCCTTTTGAGTGAGTCACACTCTCTGCTGCTCCACTGTGGGTCATGCTGCATCACAGACATCCCTGGGGATGCCCTGCCTGGTTTTAACTTGGTTGGCTCCAAATTTGTGAAATGTTTAGTGATAAATTAAAAGCTAAAAATACTGGAGTTGGTGAGTGAGACATGTTCAGGCTCCCTGCAAAACTCGGTCATAGAGGAACACGTTATATAATGTTGTTTTTTATAGTGGTATTACCTTGATTTAACAGCAGGATTATAAATTGTAAAATAACACGCTGGAGGTAATGTGACATCCTGGCGACGTTCCGATAAGGATGTGGGATAAAGGTCTGGGCGTTGCAAATGCAGAGCTCTGGGAGCTGAGCCTTGCGGGAAGTGGCTGATCCCTGTGGCCCTGAGGATGGGTGGGTGGCCCTTTCCTCCCTGCCCACTCACCTTTCCCTGTGCCAGCCCAGCTCGGAGGCTTTCCCGACTCTCCACGCACCTCCCGGCCCTGCTGGAAAGGCTCTGCCGTGCGTGGGCTGGGTGCGGGGCTGTTGTCAGGTGAGCTGGCAGTGGCCGGGGCGCGGGAGGGCTGCGCTGCTCGCCCCGCACAGCCCGGGGGAGCCTCGCCCCGCCGCTTCATCTCTGCGTGTGCCTGTGAAGGTGGTAAAGAGAACGGCCCGTGGGCTCCCAGCGGGGCATTCCCGTGTTAAGCACCAGGCCACGGGGTGAAATTTGTCCTCCTGGGAGACTTTTCACAAGGGTAAGACGGGCCCTGGAAGGGAAGGAGGCTTAAGGCACAGCAGAACGAAAGGTGTGAGGGATGCATTCCCTATCCTGCCATGGAGGGAGGAGAGGGAATTGGTGAAACCATGTGTGGAGGAGAAAGTGAATGAGTCGTGTGTGGGATTTGCATGGGCTGGCAGGGAAAACAAGGGCAGGTAGAGACTGGATAAGCCTGTGAGGGAGGAGAGGGGGCTGGAGCCACGCGGAGGCTTTTCAGCCCAAGCTCTAGGAAATTCCCCGAGCGCTGGGGAACCTCATGGTGGCTCCTCTGCAGCTGTTTCCTTGCTCCTGGCTTTCTGCCGTTCACAAATTGTGTGGCATCAACAAACCCTCCTGGTGTCCAGAATGCCTTTTGTTTTGATTAACTCTCAGGAGGGACCAGCACTGCTTTGTCCTTGATGATGCCGAGGCTGCAGAAACCCCGTGTGCAACCTGAGTGCTGAGCTGGGGTTACCCGCTGGGATTTCAGCTGTGGAGGGCCGAGCTGCTGTGTAAAATCACACTTGGGCAGTGATTTTTGAAGAAGGAAGTAATTTTTAAATTAAGTCCTGTGTCCTCGACTGTGTGGGCCCATGGGGTTTCTTTGAATGTCAGGTACCATAATGGTGATTTCCGAGTACGCATTTAAAACCTCTAGATTTTGCTAGGTTCAGCCTTAAAATGTGCAGATCTTCCTCAGCCCTGAGAGGGTGGGACAGGGTGTTGCTGGGATGGCAGAGCTGCTGCCTCCCCAGCCCCACACTCTGGGAATCCACAGAACTGACTGTTGCACAGCTCTGTGAGGAGCTGTTGGAGTTGGGGGAGATGAGGGTCTGGACATGCTGAATTACAAGTGACAGCATAATTTGTAAGGGTTTTAGGGGTGCAAATCTGATGCTGAACGTTCCCGAAGGGAAGAAACAGGAGTTGATAGTGGGGTGACAACCAGGAAGCGTTTTTCCTCTCCCTCATTTTCCAGGTATGAGCTGGCTGGCAGGAGATGGTGTCTGTTCCTCAGCAGGTACCTCACGCCACTGAGAAGAAAAAAAAGCACTTTCTCAATCTGCCCCTTTCTTTGTTCATGTTTTTTGGTTTGGTTTGGGTTTTTTTCCTCTTTCTTTTTTTTTCTCTTTGAGTATTCCCACCAGCATTACTTGTCCATGAGTGTGGAAGGTTCCAGTGGCCCGAGGAGCCGGGTCCTGCAGGGCAGGGCTGCGGATCCTGCGCCGTGTCTGGGAAGGCTGTGCAGCTGTGCTAAAAGGATGCAAGCAGTGTTCAAAGGGTGCCTTTTGCCAGAAGCTCTTAGATAAGTCAAATACACTTAATTGCTCTGTACCTGTAAAGATGCCCTTTAGTCTGATAAGGCTGTGGTTAAGGGATGTCAAGGCCCACTCTTTTCTCAGGTACGTCTGCCAAAGAATAACCCCAAATACTAATTATCAGTCTCTTCTCGTTAATTTTGGATAGGTGCAAAATTTTCACAGCTGTGTTCAAGTAACTGAAGACTTTGTGTCTCCAGAACACCTTGTACAGTCATTTCACCTAACGCAGGAGCTGAGGCTGTCAAAGGAAGAAATCAATTACGATGATAAACTGCAGGTAGGCAGCGGGCGCCGCTGTGGAAGGGGCTGGGAAGGCAGGGCGTGCTCGGCCTCATTGACATGCCGAGCAGTGCGTGGAGCTACTTCCTCACTGCTGTTCACACAGAATAACAATGAGCAGCAGCTTGAATGCCAGCGCTCTAAATGACTCTCCCTTGAGTTGCTGGTTTTATTTATTTCACATCATGTTTCAAAATGTGTAAAAAGCTGTTCCCTTTTGTGTGGGCTTGATGTCTCCTGTCTTTTTTTTCCATCCACTCT
Organism: Grallaria varia; assembly: GCA_013396735.1. Taxonomy (NCBI): domain Eukaryota; kingdom Metazoa; phylum Chordata; class Aves; order Passeriformes; family Formicariidae; genus Grallaria; species Grallaria varia. The sequence continues at coordinate 434,087 of VWZG01011012.1, read as the reverse complement.
TCTTAGGGCTCACTCTTAAACTTTGCAGTTCCTCGGTCAGAGGCTAAAATCTGTCTGATGTTCTTGCAGGTTAAAAATATCCTGTACCACGCAGTTAAGGAAATGGTGAGAGCTTTGAAGATCCACGAAGGTGAAATGGAAGATATGGAAGAAAACTGAGCATGTTCTGCTTTTTGGAGTTACCATCAAAGGGAGGTGTTTGCCCCGGCCTGTGAATGGTATGCACACTAATTTAAGCTTCACAAACCATCAGTGCCAAGAAAACGTAGTCATCGTATTTACTTGTTAATGACACTGCGACGGTAGAGCTTCATATCACAGCCACTGTGATCCCATGTTCCACTTGCAAACAGTTAAGCAGCGTTCTGCTGTCTGTATTATAATGTACATGAAGTTTGTGAAATGTCAAAAGATTTAAGATGATGTATTTATTTTTGGAAAAAACCACAAAATTCTATGCTATATTGTTGATCAAATGTAAATGTGACTTGTACAGTTTGCTAAAATAATTCAGATATTTTTCACTACATTGAGACAGTTACTGTGAGAGTAGGACACAAACACCAGCTATTGCCTGCATTTGGGATCTTGCTGAGTCCGCACAGCAGTCATGTCATAATCTGAAAATTACTGCCAAATAATTGTAAACTTTGTAAAATATAAAGTATATAAAGTAGATATGAAATACAGACAGTTCAGTATTTTATTGAAGCTATTCATTGTACAATTAAACGTTTTCAAAAGGTGTAATTTATTTAAAAATGGTCTCATTTTGGTAAAATTTATGTGAACTTTTAAAGCTTAAATATTAAACTTAATATGCTATGTAAATATATACATATATACATTCAATGATGTATTTTTTTAAAACATTGGCTTGCTTTAATTTGTTAAAAGTGCAAGTGTTACACATGCTTTGTACATTGAAGTTGAAAGGGGTTTTACATTTTCCATTAAAATGACTTTATCAGACGTTGTGGTGTGGGTTTGTTTGCGCTGCCCTCTGCGGGCCAGAGCCGGCACTGCGGGCGGAGCCGCCTTCTGGGGAACCCGCCCCTGCTTCGGGCAACGGGCAAAGGCCTTTCTGCACAGTCGTCATTTTATAACGTTTAAAAATATATATATCTGTTTTTATTTAATAATGATAAATGTTAGACAGTTGAGCATTATTCCCGCTCTTGGAGTGAGTTTGAAAAATAAAAGTGTAATTTGATTTAAATTATTAAAACTGTGCAGGTGTTTAGATGAATATCAAATGTTGGGCACAGCCATTGGCCAGCTCCTGATGTGTCTGAAATGGGACAGTAATTAGCCTGGGTACTGCTCCCAGTCTGGCATCTCACTGGGATTTGGGTCACCAAAAAAATTCTTAACACCATATAAATTACCCTTAAAAATAGTGACACAGAGAAGCAGTTTCTCATTCCAGAAGTCAAGTTCTTTCTTTAGTTGTCTTGAAGACCTGGAATTTATGTCAAGTTGCAGAGATATATTATGGGGTTAATGTTGCTGTGCTTGGCAGTTGATTCTTAATTTCAGAGTCAGTTCCATCTGGCATCCCCTGTGCTCTTCCCTACAGCACTGGAGAATTGGGTGGAGATGCAGGACCTGCCAGTGTATGTGTTCTTAATGACAAGTGGACTCTTAACTACACAGACTTATTTTTTTTTAAGTTCAGGATATGTAAATGAGTGATTTTTTTTTTTTTTTTTTAATAAGCTTTAAGTGTTTCCCCCCAGGCTGAGTTTTGGTCAGGTACTTGTAACATTAGTGAAATGTGCTGAGGCTGCTGAAATTACCGTTTCTGCTGCAGAGGGTCACATTCCCCTTTGTTTGTTTTCCTGTGCCAAGAGCAGTTGTTGGGCCTGGGCTGTGACTGTCATCCCTGTTCCCCCCTTGTGCTGCTGTGCCTGCAGCTGAGTGGAAGGGAAGAGGTTGGTTTCTCCTGGGTTGCTCTCACAAAGTGCCACGTTGTCATGCCTGTCCTGGCCAAAGCCGTGGACCTCCTGCTCTGCCTCTTGTCCAAGTCTTGACAGCACCTGTGTCTCCAGGCCTGAGCTTTGGCACCATCTTGGGGCTCCTGTGGGGCACTGACAGCTGCCTCTGCCACCCCACAGTGCTTGCAGGACAGGGATCCCTGTGCCTGCCTCTCAGTATTCCCAAGTGTTAATACTGGAAGTTCTTTCCTGCCACCTTTGCTGATCAGTCCCTAAGTCTGTGACAAAGGACACCCCTTCTATTTGTCTACAAAATGTGTGGGTGAGATGGGTGCTGGAGTGGCAAGAATGCTCCCAAAGAAGAGCCTGAGAGGTTCACAGGGTTTTAGGACTAAAAGTGTCATTTTGGAGAGACAGAACTGACGGGCTGGAGCTGCGGTGTTGCCTGGCATGCAACAGTCACTGGGTAAGTAGGTCCTGGCTGCTTTTGTAGCAAAGAGAAATTATAAATTACTTTAACTGCATAACTAGGGTGTCACTGTAGAGTTCAACTCTCCGCTGGATTTGCTAGTAGAGTTCATCTGCAGTAAAGTGACACAGTAGTTCTGGGAGGTGTGTAGTTTTAAAATGTTGTGGTTGGTGTGGATTGCTGATGCATAAAAACATCACCTGATGCATTTTGCAAATTGCTGTGGGAAGTGCTGCACTTGTGGGTGGGACATCCTCACAAACTGCCCACTGTACAGTGACCGCTTTCCCCCCTGACTAATGGGAAGGCAAGAAGCCAAAAGCAAGTGGTCAAGGACAATGTGGCACAAGCTGAGTGTGACAGGAAGTGCCGTGAAGTGTTTATTGCTGTCAACTTGAAAAAAAACGCTGCAAGGCGCATGCTGCAGGTATTGGCAGACCACAAGAAACTGTTAAAGTCAATAGCTACTCCAAAGAGTACTAAAAGAACCAAAAAGATTTTGATTTGGGGGTTTTTTTTAAGTGCTTAGTGTACCACATTCTGCTTACGCAGTGCCTTAAGATTCCTGGCTGGGGCGCAGTGAGGCAGAGCTCCCCTGCAGGAAATGGGAGCAGGAAGCTGGACTGGGTCATGCTCATGGCTGCTGGTGTGACCTGGGGTGTTCCAGGCTGATGTCTGAGACCTCAGAGGGGTTTGCACAGAGGTGTTCTCTCTTTGGGTTAATCTTCCCTTCTTGACCATTCCCATGTTCTATGAGGTGTTACTGGGCATGTTTTTCCCATCTTCCTTTCCTAAAGGCTCTTCAGGGGGTTTTCTGATCTACAATCTCAACTATTTCAATACAGTCAAAAGTATTCAGTGAGATCAGCTGAAGCTGTTTGAGCGTAGGAATTCTGTCAACTCCTAGAACAGGGATATGAAGTACTATGTGTCATCTTTTGCCACCTTTCTGTTGAGACCAAACTCTCTCATCTGCTTTGCTCTTCGTGAAACTCTTTCTTTCCTGTCCTTGGAAAGATCACATCTCAAAGTCATCAAAACTGTGAGACCTGCTCCCCATGCCCCCGCCTTCCTGTCATCTCCATCCTCAGCACTGCCTTACAGTACAACCACAGCAATTTTCTTCCTATTGCAACTGCAGAGGTAACTAATGAAGAACAAGCAATTAGCAAATATTTCAGCACAGATGGCTGCTGTGTGCAGAGTTTAGCAGAAACACAAATTGCTGGAGTTAACAGCAGGGAGATGGTGGTCCCTGTTACGGAGGTCAGACATAGGGGTTTGTAACAGTCTGACTTGCAAATCTATTTATTCTGCTCCCCCAGCTTCACACAAGTTGCTCAGATCTGTGTGTGGGAGCCAGACCCCCATTTGATCAGCTCTCCATTCTCATGCTCTCTGACCTTTTCAGTAGGTGGTAATTTTGTTTGTACCCTCTCCCGTGACATCCCATCAAGCCCTCTGCTGCTCTCACAGCTGACAGCCTTCCCTGCCCTGCGCCTGGAACTGGGAATTTCCCTTCCCTGCTCCTTCCACAGTCCCCATCGCCTGCTCTGCCGCTTTCCCGAGCAGGATGTTTGTGCTCTCCCCCACATCCGTGCTGGATGAGCTGCCTCTCCCTGTTGAGATTCCGGCACCGAGGCTTTGCTGTGCTGCCCCCGTCACCCCCAGCTCTGCCTCACACAATGTCAGCTCTGCCCTGTGCTCCTGCTTTCCACCCCTCTTGACTCGTGCTTTGTTGGCCAGAGCTTCTCTCTCGCTGCCCCTGTGTTCCTGTGGGGTGTGGGTCCCAGCAGGGCAGCGGAGCACTGGTGGTGTGGGGGATCCACCACCACGGCCCTCTCTTCCCATCTCAGCAGGGTGCCCAGGCAACTGCCCAAGGAGCAAATGCCCTGTTAGCATTAGCAGCATTCACACCCTGCTGTACCTCTCCACTTCTTACATGTGTTCACACTGGTTCTGAAAAGGAAGTTACTGTCTATATATAGCCGGTAGGAAAATCTGGCCTCACAGCAAAATGAAGACATGATTTACCTGATGTGTTGTGTGCAAACAGTTGCATTTTAAACATGGGCCCTTCTAAACGTGGTGGACTGAAGGATTTTTGTTACGTTTCGACGTGAACATTTCTGGTACCTTCCAACCATACCAAGACAATATATTCCTGACCCAGATGCCTGTTTCTTTTTCCAGTCCTTGGGCATGTGGTTTCACCGTAGCTCTCTGCTTCCCTAGTGAAATTAAAGAGGAGGGTTTAGTAGCTCTGAGGCAGGAAATCCTGTATTTTCACAGCTCTAAGGATTTCATATTGTTTGATCTCAGTAATACCTTAACTCCTGCAGCAAAGGGGCCTGAGGGAACACTTTGCATGATTATGAGACAAAAACTCTGGTTAAGCTGAGGTTACTTCTGGTAAAACAAACATGGGAGAGAAAGGAGGTGGAGGTAAAGACAGCTATAGCTCTGAGTCTTTAGGGAGCAATGAACTTTTTATACAGTTGAACTCCACAGACCACATACTCGGGCAGGAAGGTCTGGCAAATCATGTCCGGCCTATACCTGATTAGTGGCAGCCTTTGGAACAGTTTGTTTTCTACTTTATTTTTAGCCCAATTCAGTACAGGAAATACTGTATTTGCTTTTCTCCATCTCTTTTTGCTCTTGAGCCTGCTTTTATAGAACCATAAAGCAGCCCAGGTTGGAGGGGGCCTCGAAAGGCTCAACCATTTTTGGGAAAGGGAGCTTAGATGAGGTGTAGTCCCTGCCACTGAAAGCAGGTCAACAGGAACTGGAGATAGCTGAAGAGCTGCTGCTGACAGGCATAGGAAGAGTTGAAGGCTGGAGTTCCTGAACATGGAAATGCTCTCAGAGGAAGCGGCCACAAGATCCGTTTTTTCCCTTTATATAAAACCAAAATGTAAAACCCAACACTTCTGTATTTTGGTTTTAGCCCTCATTCTAAGTAGCAATTCATGGTGCAGTCTGCAGATTTTGTTCTCAAGAGACTCCACATTGCTTCCCAGTTGCTTTTCTTTGGTTTCTCTTTGTGGTGATATAGCCAGAATTGGGTAATTACAGTTTATTTCTGCACAGCATACGTTGGCTGTATTTCTGGTTCTGCACAGCATCCAGGGCCAGTATTTCTGGGTTCCAAGACAGGGATGGTGTCTGTGGTTAAAGCAGAGTCCATGAATAGAAGTCAGTGTCTGGCCGTGCAGTTAACATTGGTGAGACGCTCTGAGACCAGAGACCACAGAATTGTTTAATTCTGTCCAGCATAAAACAATGCAGCCCAGACTCACTGCCCCTAGGAAGCTTTCCACGTACTGAGCCAGGCTTTGGTGCCACGCCGTGTGACCACCGGGGCCGTACCCATGCCTGCTGCTGCTGCAGGTCACTGAAACGGGCCACCTTCTGCACAGCAGCACAGCATTCCCTTCCTCTCCAGGCACGGGGAATGAGCCCATCAGCTCGGCAGTGGGAGAGAACGTGGGCACGGCGCAGGGAGGAAGGTCCCGCGGCACGGCCGGGCAGTAAGAACTTAAACCAGCTCTAAACTGCTAGGGCATGTAATTGCTGACAGCCTTGGGAGATGGATTCCCTTAGGTTTATTGCTGTGTATCTCTAAAACCTGTCCTCTAGTGGTGAGTGTGCTCTGTACAACCTACCTTTCTTCCCATGCACTGAGTAATTGCTTAGCTCTGGATTCAGACTGAAGAATTCCTTACTTGGAAAAATTCAGCATCACTCAGGGGAGCAGAGCACTCTGGTGCTCAGCCCCACTGCCTGGAGTTGGGATTCAGCAGCAGTTGGATTGAGCAGGCAGACTGCAAGAACAGATAAACATTCACACGGCAGGAGAGAGAAAAGTTTTACCACCACTTTCAAAAGTGGCAATGTGGAGTTTTGCCCCCACTTGGCTATCCTTCCCACAGAGATCCTTCCTTCAGATCTGATGAGGTGTTTTATGCGGCTATACATGAAGGAACAGTGTAGTCTTAAAAAGGCAGAGATTACAATTTCCCTGCTCCCACCTCTGAAGAATCCTGACTCTTTAGCAGAGGTAGCCAGGCTAAAGATCACTTCCTTCTCCTCTGGCTGCTGTTTGCAGAGACTGCCAAAACATCTGTCTGTAAGCCTGAGCTATCACCCCTGGCAGTGACATGAGGTAGGTGCTTAAATCACTTCATTTCCATCTTGTAAGCACGTGCCATTTTCTTTGCTTTTACTTACTGTGCTCCCCTGCTTTGTAACTTGGAACAGCCAGCCAGGCAGGTGTCAGCAGAGACTGTGACTTGCCCTTTGGTGAGAGCAGCGAGCTGGGGCTGCCCTGGAACAGGTCACCTCATCACAGCTGGTCGGTGGGGCCATTTGCTGAACTGCACCAACTGAAAAACAACTTTTTTATCCCCAGCAAGATTAGATTCCAGCTACAATTCAGCACAAGGGACCTCCTCTCATGACCCTGTCTTACCTCTGTTTCCGTGGACTTTTTCTAGCCTGCAGTCCCTACTCTCCTTCAAGCACAGAAGGCAGCAGGTATACAGAGGCCAGGGGACAATTTCTAAGGTGTTCTTGCTGCACTTTCAAGTCTCTTCTGGAAGAAAAATGCACCTTCAGAAAGCAAGCTTACCTTTTAACAGCCCAAGAATAACTTAAAAGGAGGTAGCTCACAACAGGGCACACTTACCATTAATGAGTACCACCACCTCCCGGACGGAGGGGAACACGCCCAGTGCCAGCCCCGCTGTGCGCCTGCCCCGCTCACACCTCCCTGCGGTGACAGCCCCGCCGCCACCAGGGGCACTGCACGGCCGGGCCGGGCCCTCTGAGTCCATCCCAGCTGCTGGAGGATGAGCACAGCAGATCGGCCGTACCTGTGCACCAACGCTGTCAGTACAGGTACTAATTTGGTTTTTATGCTCTGCAGCATTTGTAGAGATTTAACACGCGTTTAGTGTCAAAACACCTTGTTTTTTTATTTTCCTATCCTTTTTGAATCAGATTAAGCTGTAAACAATTTCTTTTTCAATCAAATACTGTCAGCTAGAATTACTTCCATTCATGCATCACTGAAAACAAAAAGGGTATTTTTCCTTAAGTATAGATTTTTCTTTTTTTTAAACCATGTCACTTTATACAGAAACCAATAGCTAGATTCAATGCACCCTGATTAGTTATGTAAACAGATAACCCCCCGCCCCCCAAAAAAACCCTTGTCAACAGAACTAATAAGTTGGTTCCTTCATAGAATGGAAATTAAAATCTCTCCTGACTTGAGGTTAATATGGTCAGGAGTATTGAGTGTGGCACATAAATCCATCTAGGAGGCGTATAAATTGCACTGTATCTGAATTAACAAAGTTATGCATAATGAAATGCACAGTTTAAATTCATGCTAGAAAGCATTTTTCAACATGAAGTGGCAGCCGACTGGCAACCATAACAGTTAGGTTCTGCACCATCATTTATGGCATTATAGATAACTATTACATATAGCATACTTAAAAACCCTGAAGGATTGTGTTACTTGAAACATTCTCCAGGCAGTCATTTGGTTTGAAATGTTGGGAGAAGGACTGAAGAGCTCACCGTCTTATACCAACTATGGTACATTTAACTTTCATGAAGTAGATCAGATATGATGTGTATTTCACAGTAACAAAGTTGCTTAATGCCTTTTCTCCAACAGTAGGATTGTGGTAAATGTTTCTGCCCTCAGATCACCATTGTCCTGGTGTCTTTCCCTTTTCTTAAGTTTGGATAACTACAACTGAGCACTTTTCCTGGTTTTTAACTATTCATCAGTCCTTTCAGTATATCATCAGAGAGTTCCAGCAGTGGGAGTTCAGGGGATGGGATGTCCAGTGGGGGAAGGTTGGGTATCGGAATGTCCTTTCCCTTCCCAGCAGTTGTTGCAAACTTCTGCCAAGTTGCAGCTGAAGAAGTACTTTCTGAGTGTTGCTGCAGACCCCATAACTCTGACTTCTCTACAAAGTCAGCATCTACATCCAGCTCCTTGTCTACTGGAGATTTTTGGAGTCTAGCTCTTTCTGCTTTTAACTGCTTATTCTCTCTCCTTAATCTCTCATTTTCAGCTACAAGAAATTCTATGTGCAGTTTCAAATCTGCAATTTTGGTTGCCTGCTCTTCTATTATTGTTTTGTCATCTTTTGGAGCTTTACTCCCAATACAGGCTTCCACTGGCTCTTTTTTTTTCTGAAGCAGATATAACAGCGTATCTGGGTCCCTGTCAAAGACACCCTGAATATCCTGTGAATGTTTGTCTGTGGAAGGGCTGTATTTCTGAGTAGCAGAAACCAGTATGTTTTGATCACCAGAGTCTTCAGCAGATGGCTTATAAGAAGTCTGAAGATGTGCAGCTGTTTCCTTCTCAGTATTCTGCTGGGCTTTCAGCTTTTCTTCCCTCTTTGCCCTTTTCCACCTCTCCTGGATGAGCAGTAACTGTTTCATGTGACTATCCCTTTGTAATTCCAGTGATAGCTGAGCCTGAGTAAGAACAAGATTAAACAATTCAGATGGTGATCCCTGATCCCACCTGAATATTCATGCAGGTAAAGTTATACATGTAAATATTTACATAAACAGCATCACAGCATGGCTGAGGGGGAGGAGCTTTTGTTATTCGGGTACTAAATCCAACAAGAAGTGCCTTCTCCTTGTACAATGCAACAGATTCAGACATGTCACCCAAATTTAGCATAACGACTGGTCTTTTTGTTTGGAAGTCACTGACCAGGCTACAACACCTCTGAGAAGGGGCACCAGGAGTTTAACTGACCTACAAACAGCACCAAGAAGGAAGGGATTCTCCTGGCATGCACGGCCACACTTTGGCTAAACAGTGCAAACTTTTTGTAGGCTTCTATGATGGCATCCGTGTAGACATACCAGTAACACGCAAAACTAAGCAGAAAATTGCTCCAAGGCCAGATAGAGTCCCAAATGATTCAGCCATATTTAATGAAGGGGGTGGCATGGTGGTTATTAACTCACAGGAACCACCTGGGTGAAAGACACTTTTTCTCCAAGAATGACCCTTTGGAGAAAAGACAAATGCCTGATCTCCAAGGGTTATTTGCTTTCATAATATTGGCTAAACTCAAAGCCTGCTGCTGTAACACTGCTGAGCAGACACTACTACATTCACAGACAGATTTGTGCAATGAATAAGGAAAGGTGTCAGGGCTGTAGTTCTGGAGATCCTCCAGTCAGGATGAATAAAACCAAAATTAGAGACTGTAGATGAGATGCTCACCTTTGTGTCTCAGCAAATCACTTAGTGCCTCACAGCAAAAGTTAAACATGAAACTAGTTTTATCACCTCCTGGAAGTTGCCTGGCAGACTAAAAAGTTGGAGACCCCTTGAATGGGTTAGTTTATCTCTTGTCCCTGCTCCACATAAACCCGGAAAAACTCCAGAAGTGTTACCACACTTGTAAAATTCCCAGTGCAGTTGCCAAGGGCTCAGAAACTTTTGCAGGGGGTGTGATGAGTCAGGGCACAGTGGGACACGGGGGCAAACCACGGAGCCGGGGCTGGTTCTGGCAGCTGCTGCACTCCGGTCTCACCTGCTCCGACTGGGTCAGCTTCATGGCGTCCGTGAGGTACGCTGCGGGAGAGAGAAGGCATCAGCACAGCCCCCACAGCCCCAGTGCTCCCACAACAGCCAAGCAAAGGCTCCAGGCCTCCCCTGCGCTGGATCCCCACGCAAAGGCAGCAGTCTGCAGGCAAAGTATTTACTGAGAGACAGTGGCTGGAAACACCTGCTGGTTTGCAAAAATCTGAACGAATTGCTCTAAGATCTTGTAATGCACACTACACCCTTTCATGGCATCCTGTTGGCTTGGGTTGCTCAAATTTGGTTTTCAGAGAAGGACAGCAGCCATTTCCAGAAAGTTCTAGGAGAAAAGCTTTCCCATGAAGGGAAGAAACACAGCTAAGGACCAGACTTTTAACATACAGGACAAAATGTGGTAAGTAAAATCCTCTTGCCCAGGGCACACTGCTATTATGAAGTCATGCTTTTAAATTATATTCATAACAAAAAGTTATGGTCTTTAGTTCCTCAGGTTTTTTCATCAACTTCACCTCCAAACCCGAAAACATGCTGGCTTAAGAGTCAGAGCAGCACTTTAGACTTTGAGCGTATCTTGCTGGTGCTGAAAACGACAAGGCATAAGAAATTCTTAACCAAAGTTGGAATGATGCAAGATAATGGCACAGAATCATCAGACAAAGAAAGCAAGAAACATTCAGGGCATTTCTGGGTTTTGTCTTGGTATATGAAGTGAAAGAAAACCAAAAGAAAAGTCTGCATATTAGACTGTAAGTGCTATCCCTCATCAGGCTGAGTATTCATAAATACCAAAGAAACTACCAGTTTCTCAGTTCATGGGGTTTTCTAGTCTTTATGAATGGAAAGTGAGAACTGGTATCCAGGTTACGATGTTCAGAGTAGCCACTTACTTTGTCTCCTCAAAACCCTGCCACTGAAAATGTCCTATTTGTTGCACCAATTAAGTCCTCCTCTTTCTTCTCCTGCCAAGTAGCTGCCACACTGTCAGAGAGCTGAGGGACTCCAACAGAAATAATTAAGCAGGACTATCTAAACGGACAGGTAAATGCACGAGGTCTCCCAGGGCATCAGACAGAACAGGATGTCACTGCAGCATCAGTTGCGATGCAATATGGTGTTTTGCTCAAGCTCTGGGGGAGCTGAGCTCATCACCTGTTCTCAGATGCCCAATTCAGACATTAGGAGAGGGAAATAAGGTAGTTTTTTTAAGTAAACATTTGCCTAAGCACTTCCTTTATTAACAGAGGAAGCAGGTGACCGCAGCTATGAAAGCAGTGAGGACAATACAAAGTGTAAAGTGGAACTGGCTTACAGTGGGTACACAACTTTAGTCAGTGCATGACACAAGATGGTTGGCTTTATCTTCAGTCAAGAACTGCGTTCACGGTGATAACCACCCCCAATCAAAACAACTTTTGGAAATGTCTGACCTTAGATGCTCATACGAGGAAAAAAGTTTCCAAAAGAGCTCCTGAGCTGGACTGAAAAAAATGCTTATATTTTAAAAATAAAAATATTGCAAGTGGCTTGATATTCTACTTACATAGAATCATAGAATCACAGAATATTCTAATTTGGAAGGGACCCATCAGGATCATTGAGTTCAACTCCTGGCCCTAGGCAGGACATCCCAAGAATCCCCCCAAGTGCCTGAGACCGTTGTCCAAACCCTTCTTCAACTCAGACAGGCTTGGTGCATGGAGCATGCAAATACAGAAACTGATATTAAGAGCTGGAATGTGGGAAATAACCTACTCACCAGCAGCTTTTCTGTGACAAGAAATTGCTTCTTCATATTTCCCCGCTGCCAGCAAGCGGTCTGCCTTTCTGCTCTGCTGGTGAGCCTTCAAATAAAAGGGGCATCACATCAGTGAGGGTCAATGGACAAAGACTTATACCTGTTGTAAAAGTAATCAGTACATCTGAGAAACCTGTACCGATTCCAGTTCTCAGGCTTTTAGGCTCAGATCTCCCACTCCCTTCCAAGCTTTATAATTGGACTTCTGCTTTAATACTACCTTCCAAGAGTCTGTACTGGTAAGAACTGAAATTTGTTAATGCAGCAAAGGTGGTGTGTACACAACAAAATCCTTTTGAAGCTGTTGCTCAGAAAGTAAATGTTCTCTTTTACAGGGAGGCACTTACCATAGTCGTGTAAAAAGACCATTAGGCTGTAAGAAGTTATGAGAAGTTGTAAGTGTTTAGGACCAATTTACCTGTCAGAACGCAAATTTCTTGAATCATGTCACATCTTACAGCTGGTTTGACATTTTCTGCTGTCCCATGCCCAACACGTTTTGCCTCTGGGTGAATAAATTGCAAAAGATCTTTGCTTTTTTTTTTTTGTCTGCAGCTAACACCAACAAATGGTAGCAGCACAGCCATAGTTAAAGATATCAAAGTCACGTTGTTGCTGTACAACAGTTAAGTCTACACCAGTATTTGTAAACCACTAATGTAAACCACCAGAACAGACTAAGGATGTTGCTGAAAGCAAGCAATTGTATTTGCATATGCTCAGTAAGAAACAGTATTGCATAACCAGCACTGCAACATTCATGAAAGCAAATCTTTTTGTCATTACTACAAGACAGATTTTATGGTCCCTCCTTCAAGACAAGCTGTGTAATGTGCAAAGCTACAACCACTAAATGGTGAGGCTGTTGCTTACACACACAGCTCAGGGCTGCTGTACCTGTTGAATTTGAAGTAAACACACATCAGGTACTGATACTTACATGACACTTAAATTAACAATCATTTAAATTACAAGCTCCAAAATGCAGGTCAGTTTCTTCGTCATCTTTGTCCTCTGAGTGGACTTACCCCCTGCAGTGTTACAGTAAGTTCAATCTCACACCACAGAAAATGACTTGTACAGAAAATACTCATTTGGGCAACAGCTGCTCTTAAGCAATCCTTAGCAGTTATATCACTGCATGTACATATTTGGCTTTTTCAAAACGAATTTCATATGCTAATATGATATGTTCCTAAAAAAAAACCCAAACAACCAAAACACAACTCCTTGATTCTTCACAACAAGCATTTTTTACTATATTCTTACTCTTCACCTTCATTGAATCCTCAGAGCATTGTCAGCATTTCCTATTTCATTTGCCCTGAGGTTAAATAATCTCAGAAATGGAAGTGTTTTTCTATTGGAAAATCATTTATTTTACAGCCTTTTTCTATGGACTCCTACAAATGACATATGCCTGAAAGATAAGCTTATTTCCCATGGGAATGAACAAACAGTATCAGCACAGACAGAGCCACCTCCTTGGTTATTCCTAGCAGCTCATCCCATTACAAATTAGCTGTGTCATGGGCATAAAAACACCTGAGCTATCTCTTTGCAAAACAATTTTTCAATAAATTAGTTTTGATACAGCAGCTTCTGCAAACTGTGTGGGCACATCTGAAAAGCCAGGGTAAGAGGAAACAGAAGAGTGAAAGACAGAGGAGCTAAGAAAGCACTTCAACAAGACGAGGACTGGTTCCATTTATTAGTTTCTACATATAAGAATTTGAGTCTAATTGTTTTCAAAGGTTATTCTCCTATGTTTTAAACTCCTGGAGTAGGATCTTGCTCAAATCACTTAAGCACATACAGAACATTTGAGGACAGTCAGTTCTATTTGACTGAGCAATTAAATTATTTCCATTCTCAATTAATTTGCAGTGAAGCTGATGGGAGTCTGAAGAAGTCAGGCTGGATTGTGAATAAAATTAGGAAAACAACAGTCCATTCATGCTAGCAAAAAGAAAACAGGATCCTCTGATGACGAGGTCAAAATGTCTTTCCTGCTCTTATATCAAAATATACACGTCAGGCCATCTTACTCTGATGCAACAAACTGCCCAGTGGAAATGACAAGAACCACACCACAGAAAAATCAGCTTTAAGCACAGCTTTGTGTGAGAAAACTAGGTGTTTTGCAGTCAGTCATGGGCAAGGAATTCCTCATTTTCTGTCTTTTCCTGGCAGTTTGACAAGGAAGTATTTGTTCATTTATTCCACCTTGCGTGTGTTTGTTCCAATTAGTTGATTGTGGAAGGACCGAAGAATTTCTCCTATTTTCATGGTAGCTTATTTATCAACAAGCAGTTTGGAGAAATTAGTGGTGCTGTTTCCTAGCAGCAAGTGAAGTTGTAACAGAAGTATTTGGATGCTTAATAGCCATTACAATGGATGAGCTTCTACGTCTTGTCTAGTCTGCTGGTTCATTTTAAGAAATGCTCAGCCACACAGCTTCCAACCATTGTTAGCAAATCTATTTTGAACGGAGAGTGGTCTGTATCCTGTTATAAAACTGGCAATGCAAGAACTGGTCCTATATCATAAAGAGGAAAAAAATGACTCAGGTTTATCCCTGGTCTCATGTCATGCTAAAAGAAGGTGTTTACACAACAGTTCTGGAGCTGCTGTGCTGGTTCCCAGCAGATTCAAGGACTGCTTTGACCTTGGTCCTGCTGCTGTGATTACACAAACACCTGCTGCTTGACTGTGCTGGATTTGTAGATCTGATTTCTCTTTCCTTTCCCACTTGCAGTGCTGGAAATAAATGTAGGTGTACAAATAACTATAATTTATTAATAAGCTATGGAATTGAAGGGGGAAGCAGGTTAACTACTTCCAGATGTCCCTCCCGATCCTGATGAACAGGAATTCCCAGTAGGCAAATGGACAGGTGTTAACAATCTGACTCTTGTAAAAGGAAGCAGGTGTGACTCTGGGATGGTCAAGCTAGAAAGCTTCCTCACCTTGCTTCACAGTATTTGGTTCTTAAGGGATTTATGCAAGCTTTACTATGTGACGTAAACCATGCTGGACCAGCTGCAGAAGCAGGTAAGCTTGATATTTTTCCACACACTTTCCAACTGGAGTTGAGATGTTGAGCGATGATACCTGCATTTGTAAGTTTGTGCTATTCTAGAGAAAGGCTCCTATTTGAATTTCCACTCAACTAGCCCAAATTGTTGCCTATGTAATATCTAAACAGGAGAAAAAACACTCAATCAAACAACCCTCTACAAAAGCAATGTGTGTCTCCTCTTTGCCCAGAACTTTCTTTAGCAGCCCAAAAATTAACATCCTTTTTTTTTTTGCACTAGAAACTAGACAATGATGTGACTGCAGGCTGTGAGAAATGAAGCCATAAGGCCCACTTGCCAGATCTGTTACTGTTCTCTTGAAGTGAAAAAATAAAAATTCTCATTTTCTCTCTAGAGAGTGTACTGCTACAACTTAAAAAATTACCAGAGTATGATACTATCTTAGGTTGGAGGGAAAAAAAAAAAAAAAAGCTGCTCCTTTTCCCATAGAATTCCAGTTGGTGGCTAGATATGATAGAAAGGAGCATAACAAGAAAAAACTGTTCAAAGCAACAATATTTTTAAAATGTAGATGTTGTACTACTACTCATTTCAACAGAGTGAGTCAATTACTGTCTCCCAAGAGCACTCATTTGCAACAGTGCTTGTGTAGCTGAGAGAGTCTTGTGTGTGTTTTGTTTCCCTCCGTTTCACTAACGGGACAACAACTCTTCACTGAACAAAGCCTCGCACAAGATGTTAAGTTACGCCCTTCTTTGTACGTGGCAAGGGACTCTCTAGAAAATTAAGTATTTTAATGTGTTTATGAAGTACAGATTACAGTGCCTTACTTAAAAAGTGACTAACAAAGGCAGGAAGACCCAGCTGCCAAAACAACGGGACTGATAGAAGCTTAACTGCAAGAAGTTTGTTTGTAAATGTTTTCAGTGAAACCAATGTTTGCTGCTACTGTCGTCTACTTCATGCCACGGGCTGTGGGTGCCAATCATTTTTGCCAGATATGATCAATACCTGTAGTACCCTCCTGCTGAAAGCAAAGAGGAAGGCTGGGGTTTTTTTGAGATGAGGGATCTATTTGAGGATTTGCTTCCTTAAGGATACAGGTCTGTTTTCTTAAAAGTGTTTGAAGACTCAGAAAATCCACACTGTGTCAGTTCCATATTATCCAAGAATGCTAAGTGTTTCCTAGTGGATGTTTTCAGCAGCAGGCCACAAAGGGTGGGATGAGGTGGTGCACCACGGTTACCCTTACCCCACACTCTCTCAGTACTGTACCTACAGCAGTCTTTTTCAAACATCATTCTTACCAGGAGAGTAGTGAACTTAGAAAGGTTTCAATGTGTATGTTGTCATATGCATTTTAAAAATGGAATGAAGAGAGAATACAAGTGGAAAACTTGACCTGAGAGGTCCAAGAAAAAACTGTGGCAAAAAAAAGGTGCAATCATGATCAGGGTGACTGTGAAAAATGCTTGTATTTACAGGCAGTTACACTAAAGGCAAAAATAATAGAGTTGTACTGTAACTTATGCTAAATGATGGGAATATATTTGCCACTAAGATTAAAGAAATGGTAAAGTATAGCTTCACCAACAGAAGCAAGACCCCATTTTTTAATACTTGTAGAGAAAGATGACTGAGGGACCAAAAAATGGCAGAACCCATTGTAGCTGTTCAATCAAGACCACTAGTGACATATGAGCTCAATTTTCTATCTTTGTAAGCCTGTATTTAGCAAGGTTGACAGAACAATGACTCAGCTGTGTAAATTACAGGTTAGTGTTCCTATAGAGCAAAACAAGTATGTGAAACTCTCATGAGAATGTCATCTCAACCTTAACAGACTCCTCACTTGCTTTGTATTGAACTGTAAAGACCTTAAAGTTCAACTCACATGTAAGCAATGGTATAAGAATTTAAATACATGGGCAGACAAGCAACCAGTTGTTTTGCCAACCCACATTAATTCACTGAATAGCTCTAATTGGCTACGCGTGTGTTCCCAACCCATTCCAAGTTTAAGATAAAATGGTTAGTCTGAGTTCCTCACCATGCAAATGCAATTAAGAGACCTGGAATGAACCCAACTCCTATCTGCACTGCTCAGCTTAGGTGGAGTCTTCAAAACCCCATACAGGCGTGTATCACCTGCATCTTCATTAAGGTGTGGTATCCTTTTACCTACTGCATAGTCAAATCAACCTCATTCGCTTCCTTTTCATCCATTTAGTAGGATAAAGGCATTAAATGCTTCAACTTGCTTGTTAGAGCCATTTTCACAGAATCAATTAGGTTGGAAAAGGCCTCTGAGATCACTGAGTCCAACCTAATGCCATGGTCTAGTTTACATGGTGGTAAGTGCCATGTCTGGTCTTTCCTTAAACACCTCCATGGATGGTGACTCTACTACTTCCCAGGGCATTTTGTTCTTAGCTGCTTTGGTAGTGTTTTCCTTGTCCCTGTGTATGGTGTACTCCACAACTCTTGCTAACTGGAGGTTACAAGCTAAGTGAGAACTGTTCCACTGCCCTGGTAATAAACAAAACCAACCCTGGCTTATACATGTAGGTGGCTCTAGCTGTTACAGCAACTGAGCTACCCCTCAGTAGGGATCAACTGGACCATCGCAACAAATTGTCCAGTAAACAACCTATTCCAGGAGCCACAAGTTCAAAACAAGTGGGGTGGAGAGGTTTCAGCTGACTTCAGACTGCTGCCTTACCAGGCCTCCATGAGATGGTTTCATTTGGGTGTTTAAACTGCTGGGTCAGGCTTACTCAGAGCTGAACTGCGTGGCTTGATGACAGGCACGTAATGCCAGTCTGATGCAGCAGAAAGGCACTGCTGGTAGGTAGCCAAGCAGCACAGATACAGACAGGAAATAATGCTTCTGTCAACCACCCATAGCTTACCTAATTATGTTCTTGACTGGGAGCTGCTGCAAGTTGTCTTATGTGTCACATGGAACAGTTCTGTGTTGTGCCTTAATAGCAATTATATGCCTGAATACAACATTGAGCTTTTCCAAAGTGGTTATTGCTGATCTGGCTGTTCAGCTGAGTATATGATGTGTCATCTCCAGCCACTTTACTCAGATATGGGGCTGCCTCTATGGGTTCACACCTTGTGGTTCACTCACTATTGTGGTAAAAACAGACTTTGTGTGAGGCATATCTGTATAGTGATACTTCCCCTTTTATTACTTACAAGCTGGTTCTCTGTAATTTGAGTTCAGTTTTGAGTGCATCTGCCTTTTTTAGTTTCATTTTAGACTGGAAGTTCAAGTATAGCAGTTTTCAGGTGAAGCTTTATTAAAAAAAAAAAATCAAAGAAAACAAATAGGGTTTGGTGGAAGTTTCTGTAGATTAACATAATATTCCTGCTTTTCCAATCAAAATAAGAGGTGCAGGCTGACTTATTAAGTCTCAAACACATTAGCCAGTGTGGCTTAAATCCTTTGGTCTCTAGTGAACTTTCACAGATACTTTCTATTTTTCCCCTTCCATATAGATTTTTATTCTGCTTGTTATTTTGCCTTTGTGTGGATGTAGTATTCACCTCACTTCTAAATCATTTCCTAAAGTAAACCACTGATTGGCTTGCACTGGAATGGTTGCTACCAATGGTTTACAGCATTAAGATTAAAACCTTTCATTAAATGAGATTTTTGCAATACACATTTTGTGTTATTCTCACTCCAGCCACTGGTCTGTGCTTTTTGTTTTCACCAAAACAACAGCTCTTCAAGCTGGGTCCCTGGTGATTCAAGCAACTTAGAGGTGATAAGACAAAGTCACCAGATTTTGGATTGTATTTTATTATAAACCATAAAAAACTACTACCTTGTAGGAATAATACAAAGTAGAGGTGGTATGGCTCCTTATCTATAGGATGGTACTGAGGTGTTACAGTAGAATCTGCAGAGTTCTGAAGTCCTGGGTGTCAAACTGTTTAAGGAAAAAGCTTTCTTTCTAGTATCTTTTTGAGGTTGGTATTATTTGCCTCATTTTTACTGCGTTACTTCCAAGCTCTGACGACCAGCAGTGTGTGGTTGTGCTTCTTAACTTGTAACTTTTGCTCGTACACCTAAGGTTAAAGTTATTGCTTGATATGAGATCAGAACACTTTGCCTAAAACAGGTGGCAGTAGGAATTGCCCCTACAATAAGTAGCACCAAGAAGCTCTTGAGATGCTCTGTAAGAATGAGCAGTGTTCATGAGACCTACCTTCATGCTTTTATAGTAAAAGTTTTAATCTGTAGAAGAATGCTGAGATGTCTTTGTGTTTGATACAGGATTATGTGTGATGTAAGTAATCAGATGGGCTCGATACCTGTTCTGTGGTTGTCTGGAGGTGCAGTTCATATTGGTTTTAAGTTCCACAGCATCAACTAGATGTTTTATTTGTAGGGTTTAAGAACCAGCTTCCTTACTAGTAAAAGCATAAGGATGAGAGTTTTAACCCTTTCTTTCAAGATCAGATCATGTTTCTCATCTGCAAAGCATGTGATACATTAAGGGGTGAGAGGGAAGGAGGGAAAAAGGAAAGTGGAAGGGAGAAAATGAACGCTCAGGTATCAAGGCTGTCCCAAACCCTTTCTCCTTCGTGGAATCCCTGTCCCTAGAAGTGTTCATAAGACATGTAGTGCTCAGAGACAGGGTTTAGTGGTCCACTTAGCAGTGCTGGGTTAATGCCTGGACTTGGATCCCAGAGGTCTTTTCCAATCTTAATGATTCTATGAAAACACTTTCCAATGGTTCTATTAACTCAGACAATGGCAATAGATTTTTCAAAAGTTGTTTCCATTATTCCTAAATGAAGGATCACTGGATACAACAAATACCTCGAGGACAGCTCAGTGGGAAAATCAAATCAGCAGTTAGTATAGGAGCACAAGCCCTAGAAAGGTTAAAAGAAGGCAAGTTGGGGTTAGACTCAGCATGATTATTTGCTAAGTGTGCAACAATAGCACAGAAGGAACACAAAGATAATTTTAAAAGGGGATAAAAAAAGTCTGAAGAACTAAATTCTTATAGAGCTAAATAAGGTCAAATTCTGAAAAGATAGATCCATTGTTGAAGTTATTAGACTTGAAAGTCAACAATTAAAGCTTCCATTGAACAAAAACCATCACAGTTATACATAATTTTTTTAACATATCTGGAAAGCAAATCTGTGTTTGTCTAGTACCATCTGTGGAACTAAGTGAGTGCATTAGGGAAACCAAAATAGACCGAAATGTAAGAAAGAAATATATTCAATAGTTTAAGGCATTAAGACCCAGCTATGTAAAGATAAAATAGCATTTTGAGGGAAATGGATCTGTCAGAAGGTAGAAAAAAGAACATAACTGAAACCGGCAGAATACAACAAGCTGGTATAAAGTCATAAGGGATTTTTTTTTTTTTTTTTTTTTTTGGTCAGATCAGCTGCCCAAGAAAATCAGGCCAGTATCCATGCTTTTCCCTAATTAAGACTAGGTGCTCCAATCCACAAGGTTCACAGGACAAAGCATCATCCAAGTATTGTAGTAAATTCTAATGAAATTTCTAAAAGAAAAATCAATTTTGTGAAAATCTGCAAGCCATTATATACCTGAAAGGAAAAGGTCTTGTGAACAAGTCATCAGTGGCAGTTAAGTAAGTCTAATGATTACTGTATCCAAAACCACTTTGTAGTTTAGGTGTTGTGTGATTTGGTGGATTTGTGGGGTTTTTTTGGTTGGTGGTTGTTGTGTTTGGGGTTTTTTTGGTAGCTTTATTTCCCTCTTTGGCATCTTTGAAAAAAAGCCATGCTTTCCCAACCCACAAGACATAGGTAAGAGATATCTAGAAGAAACAAGTGAAATACATCGCACTGGATATTACAAAAACTTAAATGGACGTTCTTATACTGGAGGTTGGCTCCTTCCCTGAATACTGTGCAGCATTTTCAAGAAAGGTTTTTGTATTTCAGACCACCCTAAAGCAGTAGGAACATATGCACTGGAAATTTCATAATTTTCTGTATAAAAGCATGTAAAGCAATCTTTTTTGTGTATCATCTGTTACACAGAAACGCCCTGACCTTGTTGTCAGCCTGGTGCTAACAGGTGTGGTACCTGCACACTCCTCTTGTGGTCATAAGATCATCAGCCACGTTTCAGTCAGTCTTGTCACTCCTACAGTCCTCCTAAGTGGTCACTTACTGAAACACTATTGACTGGTGATACCTGCACTACCAGAAAGTTGCTGCTTACAGACACTTACTAGTGAACTGTCATTTTCTCCTTAGAATCTTATGCACTCAATTTACATTTTTAAAAGGTTTTTACAGTGTCGGTGAAATAGCTATAGTTTATCCCTCCTGCATTACCATGCTGCAAGTTTGCCTGACTTTAAGCCTATCATATCAACAGGTTACAAGAGCTTTACTAATTCCTGCTGTTCCTTGTTTCAATTAGTCTCTCTCAATATACAGAATAGAAAGTCTGAGACAGCGTGATGCTGACATACCCAGAGTGGTTCTGCACCACTGGTTTGTATCTAAACACATCATCTTCCTGCTACACTGTCAGCCCTAATTCCAATTACGAATTCAAATTCTTGGTCAGCCTTTCTGAAACTAGAGAGAGTGGTCCAGGAATACCTGACTGCCTCTCTATGGAGCAGACAAGGGTTTGCCAGGGCTGACACTGTGCTGGAGCAAATAAGCTTTAATTAAAAATTAAACTGACACAAATCTCTGGGGTTTGCATGGCAACATCTAAAGAATTTCTGGATCCCACCGGTTCCTGGAAGCACTGCAGCTGCGTTCCTGGTGTGCTGCTCCTGGCTCACTGGACTGCTGGACCAAAGCTTGTCTTCTGGGGGAATGCTCTGTGTATCACCACACCCGAGGCATAGTCACGATACAGCTTTGATAAAATCCACAAGGCAGCAGAGAATTAACTCTTCTCGACCCTAGATTTTGTCTGTGAGACAGAGACCTGCTGATTTAGGCTGTTTGCATGTTTCAGACCATCTGTGTTTCAATTCAAGCTCCTCAGAGATTTCGTCTAAGCACAGTAACCACTAATTTAATGTTTTAACGCGTTTTGCCTTCTGGAAGTAGAAGCAGCACCTTGCCCGTACCGGGCCCTGACAAACTCTCCGAACTCCCGTGGAAACGTACGGCCTGTGCCATCCAGACGCTTCCTTCCTGAACTTCCCTCTCCCCTCGGGCGGCTCTCGGTGC
>VWZG01011012.1:346324-411982 GCA_013396735.1 Grallaria varia | reverse complement strand
CGGCCCTGCGCGGCCTCGCCGCGGGCCCGGGGCCAGCCCCCGCCCCGGGCCCCGCTCCCGCCCGGGCACGGCCTCACCGCAGCGCTGCACCAGCGTTCGGGGGTGAGAGGAGAGCGCCGAGAGCCCCGCGCTGTGTTCAGGTCGCGCCTCCCCGCCCGGTTACCGGGGGTAGGGGCGCAGGGGTGTCACCTTCTCCCCGCCGCCTCAGCGCCGGCAGCGGCTGTNCGCGCGGCGCCTCGCGAGACTACGGGCCGCGTTGCCGGGGCAGCGGGCGCCGCGCGCACCGGCGGGGCTGAGGGGGGGGCCCGAGCCGCGTCACCGCCCCGCCCGCGCCCTCCCCGGGAAAGGAAAGGGTTAAAAACAGGTTAATTTGAAAGTCTGGGCGTCACAGAATATCCCGAGGTGGAAGGGACCCACCAGGATGCAGGACGCCCCAGGAATCTCGCCGTGTGTCAGAGAGCGCTGTCCAAACGCCCCCTGAGCTGCGCCGGCCCCGGCGCTGTGGCCGCTGCCCTGTGACCGGTGCCCGACCGCTCTCTGTGAGAGGAACTTTCTCCTCATACCCAACCCTAAACCTCTCCTGGCACAACTTCGGGCCACTCCCTCGCGTGCCGTCACTGGGCAGGGGAGCGAGGAGAGCGGCCCCTGCCCCTCCGCGCCCCTCGGGAGGGGCCGTGCACTGACAGGCCCTCCTCGGTCTCCTCAGGGCTGAACAAAGCCAGGGGCCTCAAAACTGTGCCCGTGATTAGGAGTCGTTGCTCTCAGAGAGTACGAAGTAGTTACGTGCGAGTTATGTCGTGTTCTGTGTGGTGTCAAGTCGGCATCCCCAGATCTTTAATAAATAGCAGGAGCGTATGAATCCAAGTAATGGATGTAAGCCACTCTAAGGCTGAAACAGGCATGTAAAACTGGTGTGCAGCTGTACGTGGGCGCCAGGACCTGCCTGATGTACGTGTCCAGGACTGTCAGTGTGAGACGTCTCCAGTTCTGCACCCACTGCCACACAGGAGCTTTAAAACCGACATGAAGATCAGCACTGTGTGAGTTTAATTGTGATGCTTTGATAAGTGAACCAGCTTACACCTTGGCTGTGTTCTTGCTGTTTTTCTCAGAGTTCAGGTTCCTGTGATGGCTCTCGATTCCAGCAAGTGCTCAGTGATGGGAATATAGCAAAATCTAAGGTAATAAAGAAGGCTTTGCTACTAAAGCTTTCTATCCTGTGGGAGCTCAACTGAAAGCTCTAGATAGAGGCTTAAGGGACAGGCGCTAATGGCCATGCTAAGGGGACAGTGAGGTTTCTGTGGAGAAAAGTGCCCCCAGCAGTCATGAAGCACTAAAAGCACCAGGGCTCCTGTTGCAGGAATTGCAGTGTATGGAAACAGGTGACAATGGCAGTGGTCCCAAAATTGCCTTATCACCATGTATGTGCTAACAGCACAGTAGTGTTAATTATCCCAAGTAACAAGTGATAGGACAAGACAAAATGGCCTCAAGTTGCACCGGAGGAGGTTTAGATTGGATATTAGAAGTTTTTTCACTGAAAGGGCTGTCAGGCTTTGGGACAGGCTGCCCAGGCCAGTGATGGAATAGCAGTCCCTGGAAGTCTTAAAAAAACCTGGTAGATGTGGTGCTTGGGGACATGGTTTAGTAGTAGACCTGGCAGTGTTAGGTTAATGGTTGGACTTCATGATCTTTTCCAACCTTAATGAGTCTGTGATTAAGTATTCAAAATACACTGTTTTGAGAGACCAGCAAAGCAGGGCACTGAACAGTAAATGAGCTGTTAGACAGCAAACTTGGTGAGTGTCGTGGTCATCCCTATCCACACAATTTTGTGTGTTGTGAAGACCAGAGAAGAAAAGTTCAGTAAAGGGGTTGTGTGTACCTTTCTCAGGAAAGGATGGCAGGAGCTCATAGGAGCATGGTAAGAATAGACTGAAAGGGGAAAGAGGGCAAGAAAAAAAGGGAGAGAGAAAAGGATACAAGGCTGGGCTGAAGATGAGACACCCAGAAAATAAGAAGTAAAAAACCTAATTAGCAGCAAGTAAAAAAAGTCCAGAGTGCCCTTTGTAGCTGTGATCCTCAGATATGAGTGGCGTCTGTGGGTCTCTGAGGGAGCCCCCATGGCCTAATATGCCATAGCTCTCAGCTATCCCTGTGCTGTAGGGACTAGCTCTGAGCACAGGAGTGCTGGGAGGAGTTTTCCTTCTAACATATGCAGTTAGACAAGATAGTCTCTTCTGGTGAGGAGGTTCCCAAAGATACCTTGCTAGTTCCTGTTTTCATTTGCAAGAGTTTATCTATCACTTGGTTTAATTATATATCAACAAGTCAGATCCCATGTAGTTCAGAGGGGTTTTGATCTGGAGCCTACTGATTGAATAGGAGGATAGGTGCAGTTATCCTGTGTCAGTTGTTAAAGGGATTAGGTCAGCCTGGGTGAAGGAGAAAGGATTCTTGGCACTTCACTGTCAGCACTTACACTCAGACTGAGATAAAACTGAATTGTTTTATTGTACCGAACCATTGTGTTTTCCTTCCTTTTAGCTCGTGGATGCACTCTCATGAAGAGGTAATTTTTATCTGTTACCTGTAGGAGTACAGCCCCCCCCATCTGGACCATTCCTCTTCACAATGACAAGCCCTTCTCTAACCCTTAGCCCTGTGCTGCCTGGCCTTTTCCTCTCTCTTGCCTGTAGTGCTACGATAGGAAAAAGTCTGCTAAAGGTCTTTACATCCAAGCAAAAAAACTTGGTTGCTTGGTTATTAACGAGTTATACTGAGTTAATGTGTCACAATTTACTGATTTTTCTTGCATCTGTACATCAGATCTTATACACTTAGCTGGCTGATTATCCTTTTCCATACTGCATTAAACCAGAGGCAAATGTTGATGATCTTGCTAAATATTATGTAGGATGAGATTTTAGATACACTGGCAGTTAAATTGCATACTGTCAAGCTGTTATTTCTAGCTGCTTTACAATTTTTTTTCATCTTCAGTCATGGAACTGCAGATTTTCATTTATTTATTTATTTAAACTGTATTCCTGATCAGTTTGTGTCTAACTTTTAATTTTGCATAAAACATTTGCCTTGTGACAAGTAGCTGCATAGCTGGTTTTTGCTGAATGCTTATCAATTATCCATAAGTCGTACCAATTTGCTAAAATAGATCATTAGGTCAAACGCTTTCTTAGAAATCCAACAAACTAGTTCTGAGAAATGTTTTCCATTACTCCTGCTATTGGCTCGGGAAAGACAATTTAATTTATTGGGTTTTAAGAGGCAGTCAATGTTCATTTCAAGACACATTATCTTTAGTGGAAAAAGGAGTAAGATATTGGGCCAATATGCCACTTGTGGAATGGGAGCTAAAGCACTGAGGAAGTTCGTTTTAACAGAATAAAGGTTTTTGGAGCTGTGTTGTTGAGTCAAGCCAGTGTGTTTCAGTGAGCCTGTTGTTCATGCAGCCAGCAGTGGTCATTACTGTTCCTCGAGCAAGGCTGACAGTGACTGTAATCCCCTCTGTGCCTCTTCTCATCCAGGGACTGTTAGGAATTGCTTAAATGGGGCATTTTCCTTGACTTGTATGCCAGTGTTTTGTTTCCTATATCTAAATCTGATAAAAACCTGAAGGCAAATTGAAAGAAACCTGACAAGATTACTTTTTAAAAGCTCATGTTTTATAAACTGCTAGTGATGTGCAGGATTTGCTTCACAACCCTCGATGTTGTTGTTTGCAATGCAATATTCAACTTACTTAGTTTCTAATGTGATTTTTTTTTTTTTTTTCCTGCCTGGTGGTACTTTTTTGCTTTTGCAAAATGAAAATACCATTGTGCTCTGCTCCTTCAAGAAGCATCATGTTGTCATGTCCTGAAATGGCTGCAGAAAGCAAGAAAAACCTATAACCTTATCCATGTAAAATTAGCTTTAATGTGATATAGTGATGGTATTGCTAGTTCAAAAAAAATCTAACCTTGTATGGAAGTTCTTCTTTACTCAGAGTACAGTCCTGAGACATTTTGGGGATTTTTGACCAAAATACCAAGATCCAGGGGTGCTGGATGTCACATTTTCCAGATGGTGTGCCAGTCTCCACTGCAGTGGACTGAAAATGGCTCCTGTTTTCCGCCAGCGTCTACAGAGTTGATCTATGAGATAAAAAGTTGCCTTTCAGAAAAAAAAAAACCACAAAACAAAAAACACATAATAAATATTCCACTCCGTTATCTGCAAACTCATCAATAAATGCAGAATTATTATTTCTTTTCATTACCACCCTTTCTGTGTTTTGCATGTTTTGCTCCTCCTGAGGGACTTGCATGGGAATAGCATGTTGACTGTATAAGTATAAATTAAACGTTTGTCTAAAAGAAGAACTATTAAAATGTAATTCTGGGCAGGATGTGCCTGTCAGCAGGAAGCTTCCTAAAATACCCTGTGTTTTAAGAGTGGAATTTTAGAGTAGGAGGGAAGTGTAGAATTGCTATTTACCTGTCTGATGCTGCTTTTGACACACATGATGAGCCAGCTTCATTTGACTGTCACCTCCTTAGGAGGCAGAATTCCTCGGCCCACACTTTGCTTAGCATTGACTACTTCTTTATTTACGCTTTGTGCCTTTGCATTTTATCTGGACTGTGCATTTTCAGTGAAGCTCCAGTTAAAGACAGGCTTCTCAGTCATGGCATTGTAGGAGGGCCCACAGAGCCTCCCACACAGTGCCTTCCTCAAAGAGAGATGGGGATGTCTGTTTCTTTGAAGAAGCACTTTTGAAACAAAAGGGATTCCCCTATGCCTCTGACAATTTATTTCCCACCACACATGTACAGAGCCATTGGACTGATGGGCCCCTTTCCATTTGTCAGATTTTTTTCAGAACAACTGGATTTCAGGAGCTCCCCCTGGATGCACCGTGTCTCTTTGGGTTGCCTCTGGGGAGTGCCTGAGAGGAGCTATGGGCAAGGCAGGGGATGAAGGAGGACTTTGACAACTGGGGCTGAAGGAACCTCATTCAGAGAGCTGGGAGGTTCAGGACAGGGAAATCTTGGAGAAGGTGTCAACTGAATTATAACCTTCTCCTGTTGCCCTTTCTCCTCTTGTGTCTATTTGGATTTTGCCTTCTCAAGGTCCTCTGTGACCTTTCCTTTATAATTACACGTGGTCAGCAATCTGAACCAAAAGAGTAAGTCATTAAAATAGGCAGAAAACTTGCAATTACAATGCCTTGGCATGGAAATTTTGTCTCTGAAAGAACTTCAGCACAGCTTAGAAATCAGCAACCACAACTTGGCACTTTGCTTAGCTACCAGAGCAACTGACAGAATTTGAAATCAGTCAGATTTGCAGGGAAGAAAGAACTGGTGAGTTAAAAAACAAGAACACAACCAAGACCATGTCTGAATAAATTTCCAGTCATATGTATGTAGACCATTTATTGAGAAATATAAGAAAAACTAAATTTTCATAATCCTGATTACATGCAGAGGATTGACCCAGATGCATGATTTTAGCTGTATTTATTATATTTAAACACAGTGTGTGCCTTCACATGTGTTTACTGAAGAGAGGAACCACAGCCACTTAAATTAAATGCACTTTTAAATATTGCTGTTTAAAAAAGAAACTATTAGATTCCTGCATACTAAGAAGTAATGTATATGACTGTGGTGCTCTAGAATTAATTAAGTCTCTTATTTTAGTTTTAGAATCAAGAAGATATTTTCTCATTGCTTGCAGAATAAAATAGCTAAATCCTCTGCTTAGATCTGAAAGTAGTTTTGCCCACAGCAATCAAACTAATATTTTCTTTATAGCTCATTCTCTCTGTAAGCTTTATGCTGATTTCGTTAGGCTTTAGATCAGGTTCCAAGTAACTAATTATATTTATAGTGTGATTTCTTTGCTCAGAACAACTGATTTAGGTAAAGGAGTTGTTGGGAATGGTGAAAGGCTAAGTAGGATTCCTTTGCATTACTTTGTCCAGGTGCAAGATACCAGGAAAACTGTTTGTCTTTCTGTTTATAAGCCCTCAGAATTAGGGTGAGCAGCAACTTCCCTGTTTTCAGTATTTTGTGAGAGCATAATGCTGAGCAGTTAATACAGAGACTTTTTCTTTTATTTTGACTAGGGCTGATATGTTTCTGACAGCAAAACTGAGGGACAAAAAGAGCTGACTGTTTGAAAGTGATGAGAAATCAGACTTGGGTTTGGGAGGATTTCCATATTTTTCTCTCATGTTCCATTGCCCAAAGTCTCTTCCTAACATTTCTTAATACATTTTTTTCTCCTCCAGCTCTACTGTAAAGCCGCCACCCTCCCTTTCATCACCTTCCCACCCTTGCCACAAATCTCCTCACCTATAGCCCCCAGGCCTGCCATTATTTCCCCTACGCAGACCTGCTGCTCCACTCACACTCATCTCTGAAAGGGCCAGTGCATCATTGTTTCTGCTCCTGCCTTCCTAAATGCTGCCACTGGCAGCTGAATGATGTTTCTCTCAGCTGGCCCTATCCTCAAACATAAAAGACCCTCAGCTTTGGTTTCTGGGATTTAAAAAGCTTGGACAAAAGTAGATTTGTTTAGCAGCTTTACTTTGCTAATGGATACGAAGATTCTGTTTGTGTATCATCAGCACTGATTTCTTTCTCTTTTCCCAAACTGGCTCTCTTATCCTAACTCCACAGCTGTGTTTCTCTGGACAGAACATTAGTCCCTTCCTTGCCCATAAAAATTGCCTCTTCGTCAAAATCCAGTGAACATGACATATCCTGAGTACTCAGTCAAAAATATTCTGGATTCTTTTGTTTTTTCCCCTCTGAGACTGTAATGCAAAGAAATAGGCCCATTTCAAACTGACTTTGACAAAAGGTCTGGTATTTGACATAATCCCATGGACTACAAGGCTAAGTTGGGTTGTTAAAAGCTGGATCTTGTTTTTAGCAGAGGGTTCTAGTGGAAGCCAGTGGACTTTTAGAGGCCTGAGCCATAACATCATGCTCTGTGATCTAAAATTTACTGAGGACCTTGAGTTACCTCCTTTTTTCTTTTTTTTTTTTTTTCTGATGTGTTTCCATTCCTGAGAAAAGCAAGAGCTGTAAGACTGACTTATAATATACTCCTTCAATTAATCAAGTGAGACTGAATCAAACCTTTCTAGGCAATTTCGTTTGAAGTGTCTGCACTCTTCTCTGCATTGCATGAGGTGCCAACACCAGTGGGAGTTTGCCTGAGGTAAGAGCTGTGGGTTTGGATGTATTCTTCCATTTTTATTAGGTCTTACACTCACAGGAATTTTGTGCTTTTTAATCTTGTAACTGTACAAAACTTATCTGGGTATGGAGGAAGATAAGTTAGTGATTTGCTTTAATTATTCTTGTAACTGTTTACATTAGGTTTTATGAGCTAGTCACCCTTAAATAATTCCAAACCCACTCTTACATCAGAAGGTATTCAACTGAAATCCTTGTGCCATAGATCTAACCAGCAAGAAACCAACTGAGCTACCAAGATACATCAGTACTCTGTGCTTCTTCCCAGTTGCTCCTTAATGTCATTGTATCCATTCAAGCATTTTAATTTTCTTTTCTGCCCTTATTATCCATATGCTTTCCCTTGAAATCCTTTTTTTGCTAGAAGTCATTCCATATAAAGTAAGTTATAAAAAAAAAAAAATTCCAGCTAAGCACATTAAATACTTATTGCTCTTAATATTCAGAGTATAGCTGAAGAATGGAGTAGTATTTATTTGGAGTGCACTGGTACTGAGATTTCCCATGCTGGTAAGCATGTCCACACAATACAGGGCAGTCTTACACCCCTCATAATCTTTCAAGAAAAGAGATTGAAAGTGAGACTAGGACGTGAAGAAGCAAACAGACTGTGAAAAGGTCTCCTGGCGGGTGCTATGAAATGCACTCATTTTTGAATACAATTAATTATGCAGTTAAGCAGGACTTGTACACTGCTTCACATACTCAAAACAAGATTCAGTAACATCTGATATCTTGGCATCAGAGTCTATCAAAAATATGGTCATATGATAAGACTCTTAATTTCTGATTAAAAGGGACAAACAAATGAAAGAAGAGACCTGTTCAGTCTGTACCATGGGACTGAAATTCTATGCAAGCATAATCATAGATTATAATACTGACTGTTTAGAATTAGCACCTCAGAATGTCGGTTTCTAGGAGTTCTAAATTCTTTGGAATAAATTTTTTCAGAACAGGTTGATTTGTTTTGTTGCAGTATTTTAGCTAGTATTCCCTCCAGTATTGGTTTTTAGGAGTCATTGTTTAGTTTCTGAAGGGTTATCTAATATCATAAGATGGAGGTTTTGTCTGGGTAAATAACTTCTTTGTTATAAAGAGGAATAATGTTCAAAATTGTAAGATGAATCTCTCAGTTATGGGAGTGGGGAGAGGGGAATATGGATGTCCAAGGTAGACACAGGGCAGCATCTCATCTGAAATTTCCATAGAAAAGGAAATATAAGTAGATGAATACAATTAGCTCACTTTCAGTTTCAAACACAGCAGTAAAAATCTGGTTCAGTGTTTTATTTCCTTGCTGCCAATTAAAAAATGCAATATAGAATTATTGCTAAATATGACTTCCAAATTTTCAGATGAACACGTTGATCACTAACTTGAAGCTGAAAAGAAGGCTGCTGTCTGTAGCAGTAGAGGCACAGTCTCTGGTGTTCTGGAATGAAACCATGTTATGTTTGTAGATCCAGGCTGTGAGCACTAACCCCCATCTACCTCCCTGCCCACCCTCTGCAAAGTGACAATAGCGCCATTCGGGTAAAAGTGACCAGACCAAGCGTATTCCATGTGCCTGACACCCTGCTGGTTGGGGCATAGCAAGGCTTTAAAGAAACTGGCCTTGTTTTTCCCAGCTTCCATTTCTTTTCACTGCATCTTTTGGGAAAGGCCCTTGTGCAGAGTGTACGTTAATCCATACTTTTTAAAGAATGAGACAACTTGCAGCAGAAGAAAACAAAGCATTCATATCAGTTACAGGCAGTGGAATACTTTTGATGGATTTAATATTCAGCTTTTGGCTGGAAGGCAATTTTAAAAGAACCAACTAGTTAAACTTGAGATACTTCTATTTCCTCATAAGATTTACTTCTCTTTCTTAATCTGTAACTCTCCATAGTGAGTTTCTCTAACCATCAATATGACAGTACAGCAATATTGCCTCATCAGTCATGATTTACTTAATGTTTTCTGAATTTAGTAATATTTGATTAAAATTTAATGTGAACATATCATATCATGCCACATATATTATTGCATCCATTAATCAGGTAACCGTAATAATGAAATGTCGGAAGATTGGATGAAAAAGGAGCTGAAGTCTTTGATAGATGTTTGGCATGGTTTTGTGAGTGATTAACGAAAAGATATCCAGTCAATTGTGTAAAGCTTCATTAATATACATTTACAATCATCTATGTACTGTATCATCAGATATTTTTAACTTTAGTTAAACTTGATTTTTTAATTTACTGAATGACACTAAATATTAATAATCCTGAAAAATATATAGTATTCTATTAACTCTCATAATGCCAGAATGATTCATAACATGTCTTCATGCTTTTGTAGCAAACTATGTACTAAAAATATTGTCAGAGTTAATGAATCAGTTTTGTTAAAGGTAGAATAACAAATGCTTTATGCATGGCTCTATAAACCTCAAATTAGACAATTCTATTAAAATAAATGTAAGTCAAGATTTCCATTTACTTTTTTAATATGCAAAGGTAACATATGATCTAATCTAGCAAAGCATCTACTCCAGTTTGGTAGAGGAGATGTTGAAAACTGTAAGACTTGAGTTCATTCTCATAAGTATTTTATTAAACACGTAAAGACTTTCTAGATCAAAAAAACCACCCTCC
Organism: Grallaria varia; assembly: GCA_013396735.1. Taxonomy (NCBI): domain Eukaryota; kingdom Metazoa; phylum Chordata; class Aves; order Passeriformes; family Formicariidae; genus Grallaria; species Grallaria varia. The sequence continues at coordinate 402,063 of VWZG01011012.1, read as the reverse complement.
AAACCAAAGTTGAAATCCTTAGACTTCACCTCACAAAGCAAGATAAGGATATATTCTCCAGGTAAACTTTGAGAGATGTGTCATTGTGTTCTTGGTATTTGTGACCAGAACTAAGGCCCACAGTCTGGATCTGTGTAGGAAACTGTGTATGGTGCTGTGGATCATAGTGGGGCTGTTTGTAGTGGCAGGAGGGCACACGTGGCCCTTCAGTCGTGTGTGTTCTTGCTCTCAGGACCGGCACAGAACAGATCAGAACACATGCTTCGTTGGTAACATCCTGAATGTTCCCAAGGACTGGTGCTGTGTGTGCTGCTTGTTGTGTACGACATAGAGCGCACGTGCAGTGTGTCCTGGAGACCCACGATGACAAGCTGCAGCTGTTACACATCTGGTATTGGCCTCCTATCTTCTTTCACTTTTGATGAGAATTTCATTTGTTTAGTTTTCATTTATTACTGTAAATCATGGGGAACATTATGATTATTTTTTTTTCACTGCAGCTGGCTAAGTACATTTTTACACTACATCATCTCCAAAAAACAGATCTCCTCAAAATTATTTTAGAACAGAGGTGCCCTGTGTTTTTTAACATGGCGTGTGATTTTGAAGTGTATTTGGTTGGAAGCTGTACACTGATCTCTAAACTGAAATATTATCACTGTGGAAGGCTGCTTGTGGATAATTGAGTGATGTTAGTCTGTGTAAGCACTGTGCAGTGTATTGGCATACAGTCTGTATTTTAATCCCACAATGTCTTGTCTTCAGCTGTTTCAAGGATGCTTTCTTCAGTAGTGTCCAGTGAGCAAAAGCTGGTAGCAGTGCTCGTTTACTTGGGTAACACCTTAGTTCTGAGTAAGGTGAATGAGCATGCCCATCAATCTACTGATAAATGGCATTAAAAACAGGCCAGGGTCTATGACTCTTATAAACTAAATGCAGACAAAGTAAGTCTATACAGCTCCATCTGGTACCTATTCTGCTAAGAAAGGGGAAACCGTGGATTGAAGGAAAAATTATAAGGGTGGTTACTACCAATTTGGGACAAATGTATTTGTAAACAGTCTCACTAAATGCTCTAAGGAGCCTGCTTACTTGGACATTGACAGAGACATAAGTAAAATAATGATTATTCCACCTGTAAATAAAACGACAACATTTTTAATACATTCTTTATACAAAAAAACCCAAATAGCTTGTTGTGAGGGCACAGACTCTCTATCGTGTAGCACCACTTATTTTAGACCGTCCAGTCCACATACTGCCTTTGGCACTGATAAGTCTTGGCGTATGTCTTGAGTGTGCAGATTGGTGATGAAGAAAAACACATGGTGTACTTTCTTTACGTAGTTGTGAGGAAGAATTAAGAAAACACAGGGTGCAGAGTTCTTTCCTTCCTGTGCTTAGGTGGACTTTTGCAAACGAATTTGCTTCTGAGCTCCTGTCAGTTAGACTAACCATAATTCATTTTCTGTGGCTGTTAATCCTGCCTGTGAGGGGGTAGGGATAGTCATTTTCTTTGTAGCTGAAGGCAGGAACAGCATCATAACAAATAATGACTTTAGGATAAGCCTAAATGGATGAACTGCAATTGCAGTTGTCCTTCAAAATTAAGAACGAGAAGACAAAAATGCAGAAAATATGATCTAAACTAATACTACTTTGAGCTTTTGTGAGTGCTCTCTAGCCTAGGACTTCTAAAGGGTTGCAAATGCTAAGGCAATGGGTGTTGAAAAATCTATGTTAAGCAGTTATTTATTCACAGTTTTCCAGGTGGGGTAATCAGGATGCAAGTGTCCCTTGTACAGCTAGCAGGGACAGAGCAAGGGGTTGTACTCCAGAGACCTGTGCTGTGACTTTTAGACACTGCAATTCAACACTATAATAGCACATTGAATTTAACATACATTCCCAATCTTTTCTGTAAAGCAGGCTATTTTCCTTCATATTCACAGATTTTGGATAGGAGAAAACCCATCAGAGATTTGGTGACTTTAAACAGTGTTTCCTCTTTTCATCTTTAATTATAGCTGGGCAAATGGTGTCAAGTGTAGGTATGGATGGGAACTCCTAAGAGTCTGTAGAAAGATTCTATTTTGGTAGGTTTTTTGATGTAAGGGATGAGAAGAAGTTGTCTTTAGGAATGTGACAATTGTTGCAGAGCATAAAGTTATTTCCTCCTAGTAGCATCTGTTTGACAGGAGAGAAAAATGCTGAGATTATGCTGCAGCCTGGAGCTGTAACATGTTGATGAGGTAGGAGGAGTCCAAATAAATTAACTGTTGTCAGGCTCTGCTTCCAGTGACTGGGATTTTAAGTGGTTGGGGAAAATGGTCTTACATATTTGGAAAGTTGTAGCCAGTTTTGGCAAGAAGGAAAGTGAGCAGATCAGAGCCTGTTTCTCATGTCATTGAAGTGTTTGAGAACTTGCCTTCTGCTGAGATGGAAGAGAACTTTTTGCAAAACTAAAAGTGCTTGTTACATCTATCTAAAATATGTGGCCCTATTCTTGATGTAAGAAGCTTTGCATGGCTTCAATCTGCTCTTCTGGGCTAGAGAGGTCTGCCTTTGGCAGTCAGAAAGGGCTTCTTTTGGGAATTAACTCTGACTTTTCCTTGTGTTTATGTCGCTGGGTTATGTAAATATTGGTGTTGGACTTGAGGAAAAAGAGGCATGTGAGTTTGCCAGTGCTTATGTCCTTGTCTTTTCTCTCTGTGGCCATCTCTGATATGAGGAATGGAATGTTGTAAATGCTTTTAGTTATTTCTTAATATTATGGGTGCAAAAAAGGAAGGGGGGGATTGTTTATGGCTGACTGCAGCTTGCAAGTTGAGAATTATTTGTTCATATTCATGCTTCTGTATTTGTATATTCAGATCCAGTATCTCTCTGACGGGCTTGTGAGAATGATTGGGAAATGCCTCTTACACTAGTATTTGAATGTGCAGACAAACTTTGGTTTGGTGTTTCTGTTTTTAAAGACTTGGACGTTATGGTTTGCAGGATGTTGTTGGAGAACCTAATGGTGCTTTGATGCAGGTCGTTTGTTCTCCACACCACTGCAGCTCACTGGGAGAGGTCCTTGTGTACAGCACACGTAGGGCTTTCGGTAGGTGCTGTAGGGCTTTAGTTTGTTTATTTGGAAATGTGGGTGCTGCTGGGTGTAAATCAGGGAGACCAAGATGATGGAAGGTTGCTTTAGGAGAGAGTGATTTGGTTGGGATCACTCATAGATAACAATTGGTGCCACACACCGAGAGCCAGCCATTGAGAATTTCTCTCTTCTATAGAAACACACAGCCACTCAGTAGAGGTTCTTTTGTGCAGCACCGAGCTGAGTTACAGCACCTGAGATTTCAAATGACAAAGGAATCTTGCTGTCAGACTCTCTCTGCTGAGCTGCTGATACAAAGGGTTGTGGGAGGCGAGTAGGAACACCAAAGTGTCTCCAATTGTTATCAGATAGCTGTTCACAGAAAGGTCTTCCCAGAGTTTGCTGCGTGGAAAGCACAACCCACACATCATTGTTATTCATTCGTTCAGTTTAAGAGGCTTGTTTTTCACAGATGTGCTCTTCCTGTTTGGCATCTGTAACTGAGGATTGTTGTTAGTGGAAGAAAAGTGTCATCCAACTATGAATTGAGATTTTCAGCTGATTCATGAACACCTTTGTTAACTTCAGCATAAAAAGGAATATGGTTGAGTGTGAAATGTAGCTTAAGCTGTATTTCTACCCCAGTATATTATACTGCTCTGGAAGGGTAAAACAGAAATCTTAATAGCTATGCAAAAATTTCCTGCCTATTTTAATCTCAAATAAAATTAGTAAAGCAATTAAAAGATGGAGGTAATTGCTATGTGTTAGCCTCTCTTATTCATGTGCAGCCTATATATAGAGAGGTGTGTATATATATGGATTTTAAAATAATTAACCAAAATTGCTGTACATGGCAAGTAAAGTAAGTAATCAGTATGTTTGAGTAAGGCTTTCATGTCAGAAAATTGGCCAGACATGCTAAGAAAGGGTGGTAAAACTTGGGAGAAGGGGAGGAAACCAATTATCTCAGAATAGTGGGACCAGAGCCATTCATGTCTGTAAAACAGATAATTTGTGGAGCTTACAGCAATGTGAATCTTGAAAGTTTTGATATCTAAGTTAGTACTACAGCCAAGTAGCACGATCACAGATAAGCAGCTGTTTATTGTTGTTCCAGGGAATAATGATCAGATGTGCATTATTTCTGCCCAGGTTTTCTTCAGTATATATGTACCATCTCATGTCTAGCTTTAGTAAAAGCATCTAGATAAAAATAATAAGAATGCTTTTTAAAAGTAATTGAAAAATAGTTCTTCATACCAAAGTGCAACTGTGAAAATACTTCTGAATTGAAAAAGCAGCTTCCTTTTGGCAGATAGATTAAATGTGCTCTCTGGCAGTCCCACATCTGTATCTGGCTGGATACTCCATGTCTAGAAATTTACATTCTTCTGAAACAACATTAGGCATGAATCTGGCTACTGTTCAGAAGGCTATCCTTACTTAGGCTTCCTTAGATCACAGAGAGTTTTTAGAAAGCGAGGATGTATTTTTAAGACATAAAAATTTTCCTAAAAATTGATAAGCACGTAGAAAATGCTCATAATTCAAACAGGCCAAATAATGTCATTTGTCAATGAGTGCAATTTCACAGCAGTGAGAACCTAACATTTATTCTTTGAAAGTCAGTTTACTAAATTAATTGTAAAATAATTATTCTGAATTATCTGTCTTTTCATACTCAAGGCTTTATATTATTTTTGCAATATTCTTTTTACATTTAAAATCAAAGATCAAACATTTCCAGTACCTGAGCATTGTCAACATATTGGAGAGAAACATCCAAATGGGAATCAAATTTATTCACTCTATGAATTACAGCTGTGTTTAACATTGAGTGTTCTGGTATTCTTGGAAGTCTTCCTTTTCAGTGAATTTAGCACTAAAATGCCAGCAAATCAGTTTTAGTGGTATTGATGTGATATACATTTGGTTGGAAAGAATGAGTGGAAGGGGGAAGAGACATCTGGATGGTGTTACTTCTGCAAAGAAAATATGTATGCTCCATCATATGGTACAATGAAGCACTAGAGTGACTTTTCTGATGCTGTGCAAATTGTGGTTGCCCTCAACACATCCAATTTCTGTTCTGAGACATGATTAAGATCTCTTCACTGCTAGATTCAGACATTCCACACGAGTTCCTCTCCTTCGAGGTTCTGAAAATGACTTGGCTTAGGCTGAGGCTTACAGGGGCAGGGGCTGTAATCTTCTTGGCAGCTGCCCGCAGCCGGTGTCCCCCTGTCTGTCCTGGGGAAGAAGGGCACTGGCAGGGTGCCACTGGTTCCAGTCAGCCCTCCCATTACCCAGAGTGACGTACAGCTGCTATGCTCCTTTCCCCAATGTTCCCAGGATATGTCTGGGTCTCATGCCCGTGTAGGGTAAGGAAACAGTCCAGGTGTGCTCATAAGCCAGGATAGCCTTGGGACTCCTCATGGTCAGAGCAAAACATGAGAGCTGTCTTTGCATTAGCTTTTCTCCCAAGGACTTTCCCGAATGTGCAGAGCAGCAGGCAGCCCCGAAGCAGCCTGTCTCCTCATCCCTTTCCAAAGTCAGCTCCTCAAAGGATCACCCCATAATGGGGACTGATTGCCTCTTTGACCTCAGGGAGCTTCAGTTTCACACTGAACTGTGCAGATGCCTCAGGGCCACCACAACAGCACTTGTGACAGGGGGTATTGGTGCATACCCGTGTTTCTGCACAGTTATCTGTTCTGTAGTTAAACACCTTAAATAACCCTTGGAAATTATTCTGGCTGTATTCAAACGTGGTATCTTAGCAACTGATTTCTTTTCTTTTTTTTTAAACCAAACAGTAAAGGAAGTGAGTTCTAATCCTCTTGAGGGTGCTGTTTATTAAAATTTCCACCGTGGAAATTAGAGTATCTTCCTTGTTCCCAAAACAATTGTGAATTAGTTGAGCGTTTCCTTTAGTTGAGGTGATAGAAATAGATGTTAGAGACAGAAAACAAGGGAAGTTTTCTTTTTTTCCAAAAAAGTAGAAAACATATGATGTTTGTTAGTGCATGTGTTAAATAATGGCTTTATAAAATGAGATTAGATAGGAGGGGACACAAGCTGTTTAAGTACTCCATATAATGGGTCAGGAACCCATAGTGGGAATTAGGGTGTCTTGTCAATGTGTTGCATCAAGCTTGAGTGGGATTGCCCAATCAGCAGTGTGGTGACAAGGAGTTGATGTTCCTAAGGCCCTTTCCTGTGGTTAGTGAGGGTTGTGTTCCATGGGAAGTGATCTGCTTGTAGCACGTGTTACTGGAGCAGGGGAACTAGGTGAAGGTTAACTGGCATTTTAGATTTGGCCATCTTAGGTGTCCATCTTAGTAAAAGACAATTATACAGATTTCTTTTTTTTCTTGCTAAAGATGTGTGTTCCCTCTTGCTCTTTTTAATATTATGTCTTGTTAATATAAAGCATCTCTGTACAGTGTGGGCACCTAAGTCTCAGTCCATTGAAGAACTTCCTGTCATAGTATCACTGACTTGTAAGATGCTTCTGGCTTTGGGGCAATTACTCAAAAAAAAAAAAAAAAAAAAAAAAAAAAAAAAAAAAAATCAAACAAATAGTGCTTGCTGTGCAGACAAATATGTATTTTTTTTGGGCTATATATCTTGAAGTTCATATTGAGTCACTTTCATTATATGTGCAAGGTATTTAGAAATGTATTCTGTTAATTATTCTTTCAATATCTGAGACCTGAAAGCCAATTAGAAGTCCTTGTATATGTTTCAGACTTCAGTGATCCTGGAATGGCACAATTTGGTCAGTTAACAACTGGTTTTAATATGCACCCTCTTGTCCATGGTGTTTTGTTGGTGTTCCCTTTTGCAGACATTCTCCATTCAGATTACTCATGTCATAAGTGTGCTTCCTCTCCCTTGCATTGTGCCCATTGGCAATAGGTTACTCAGAGGCTGCTTTAGGGAAGGAAATGCCAGAATGGAAGAACAGAGAGAAGGATGTAGTGATGACAGAAATCCAAATGCTCAGTGGTCCCTCTTGACTACTTTAAATGGAGATAATTACATTAATCATATATATAGTAAATATACTAAATATCAGTAGTATATTTAGCTCCAGCTGAGCAAAGTGGTCTCTTTTATTGTGTGACCTGAAAAATGACCTACTGCAGGTCAAAACAAAAGATGTCTGAAGGGTCTGCATTAGTTGGTGCTTAACTTTAAGTGCTTATATCTTTACTAATGTTGCTATGAATTCTCCAAAATAGTGATGAAGCTCCTTAGTGTTTCAAGCGCATGCTGCTTAACCAACCCCTTGCAACCCCATGCCCAGGGAAAAATTATTCTAAATCTCCCATGTCCAAATTCCAGATTTGAGTGGAAAGAATTACCAAATTGCATGCAAATGTTTCAGACTAAAGCAGATTTTTACAGTGAAACCTTACAATTATTATAGAGTGACTATTATAAACGAAGACATTATTTTGAACCAGTTTGCAACAGAAGTAATGCATCGGCTCATGCTTCAGAATCATAAAATGAATCAGGGATCATAGTTTCTGATGGGCTTTGCTGTTCAAGAGCTCAAGGAACCATGTTCTGTTTGGATTGGGAAGACGCTGTTATAACATGCCATCACTAGAAAAGCAGGGTGAAAACAGTCTTTGGATCACCCACCGCTGAGCAGGACAATGATGCTGGCTGTGTATCCCAAAGATGGAAGAGAGTATCTCCTCTCTGCCTTGGCACTGGTTTATGGCAGTTACGTGGAACAGGCTCTTCCATTTGAATATCTCCATAGCCACATGCTAGATGAGAGCACAAGATTAAAGCAGTAATCTTGTTCTTCCATCACAAGAGCAAATCTGTCATCTGCACAGCTTGTCTTCATAATACAAACATAAGTGAAATTTTGTAAATGCTTTTCATTTCAATAATTAGACGTTTATCTAAGTGAAGGAAGGCAGTTTTAATAGCGATTTTGCTTTTTAAAGGCTGGGAAGGGGATGAAAGGAATATGCCAGAGGCCAAATCAATGACATTTTTGTGTGAGTAAAAGAAACTTGAAGGATTTGATGGTTCAACCTTATCGATGTCACAAAACATTAGATGCAAACAGCATTAACTCAGTGTAGATCAAGTCATATTTAAAGGGAAGGTGATGTAGCGTGTGACAGAGAAGCCCATCCTTCTCTAAAATGTTTGAACTTCAGGAGAGTGCATTAAACTGTATTACACACAGTTACAGAGCATAGTGAACCCCATTACTGGAAAGTATCTTGGCTGTCTATCCCAGGGATGATGTAAGTCAGCCTTGGATTTATCAATAAGTACCCCTTAAGAAAACCATGTGCAATTTAATAAAAATATTTCATCTAAAATCAGACACTGATTTAAAAAAGGAAAGGAATGTGTCCTTGAAAAGGCTGTGAGGAACAGAAAACTTCACAAATTCTTGTGTTTAACATTACTTTTTAATATCCTTGCATTAAAAATGAATGATTACTTTTTAATATTACTTGTAGCCAACTATCCCCTACTGTATAGATAAATTTCTTGTATGATTTTATTATATGCTCAATAATAGTACCTATAAGATCAGATTTCTTTTGAATATAAATGATTGGAAACAATATCTACCCTAAAGCATCTTTAATGTCATTATAGATGGGTAGGAGTAAATTAAGCGGTATTTAGCCACCAAAGTCTTTAATTTCATTGCATTTGAGTAGGAGTTAGACATTATGAGGTCCAATTAAAAAAGTCACTAATGTTTTTACATCTGAGTAGGAGTAAATTAAACAAAATCACTCCTGAGCTGCTAATATCATTTTAATTGAATGTCATTCAGTTTCTAACTGCTGTTACAACACAGTAGATAATGAGTCAAGCTCAACAAATCATTTGAGCTCCAGGTACCATGGCTGCTAGGGGTGAAGGTAGACGGGATGGAGAGGGAAAATGTTGGAAGTTAGGAAGCTGACAGGAATGATAGCAGACCTGACATCTCTTGGTTGATGAGACCTATGTTCATCTAAAAATATCACCCTAACAAGAGCTAATCTAGCAAGGCTGCAAGCCAGGTCATTATTTCTAGTGTTCAGACATGGAAAAAAAAAAAGGCATTTATCCAGAAGATGCGATTTACAGAGTGAATGCTAGAAAGGCTAATTCCATTTATTCACACCCCATGAATAATTCATTGTTTGATTTAATGTTAATCTTGGTGATGAGACAATGGTGAAACAATACTAGACAATATATAGACTTAAATATGTGAAAATAAAAAATCATATCCTTTCACAAGCATTATTATTTTTTGATCTATAACAGATAATACTGCATTTTCCTCATCCCTGGAAATCCTTTCACTTTGGTAAATAGCAGGTTTAAGACAAGCTTTGGTACTTCATATAGAGACTGTTAAAGAGACTAAAGTGAAAAATACCCTTCACTGTAACTGAAATTATTATAAAACTGTAGATATTTTCCCCTAACAGCAGTTAAAGCTGTTACACAATGCTAGGCTTCCATCGGGGAAAACTGCAGGGTTTTAAACCTATTAGTTTGTGAGCATCAGATCTGTTCTAATGTTGCGGTATGTGTACATGTTTGACTGCTGAGATCAAATATTCTTTTAAAGTGTGTATATAGTATAAGACCCAAGAGAATAAGGTTTTCTGACTGGAGGTCAGTGCCTGGTTCTAAACTCGGGGTAGGTGTTGGCTTCCTACAGTCACCCCCATGTGTACAGTCACATGCTATCATTGGCCTGTTTGATACATGTGTCTCCTGTCTCTGCAGGGAAAGGTGAGGGCAAAGAGGCCTTTATGGTCTATGTGTCCCCATTTGTCTGGTACTGCTTCTTGCTCATGTTCAGAAGGTCCCATCAACTATCTCTTGGCTGTGTACTTGAAATTATATAAAGGGACATTTGCAGCTCTGACTGGAGTTTTTTCATATATACAGGGAAAGTGGAGGAAGTTCACTTGAGCAGATAGCATGGGCCTGCCTTTTTTCTTACCTCTCTGCAAGACCAGGACCCCATCAAAAGATCTAAGCCATACATCTTGTTCTTCCTCCAAGGGTAAGGAGAAAGTCAGTGCTGTTGGACAGGGAAAGCAACTGCAGAATATGAGAGGATACCCTGCTATAAAAAGGATGGGTGTGCTGGTTTCAAGTTAAACCAGCAGGAGAAATTAACCCAACTCAAGAGAGATTACAAGTCAGAGTTACAATTTACCAGAAAGATTACAATAAATACAGTGATACAGAGAAAAAAACTGGTTTTAACCCACAAAAACACATGTACAACCCAGCACCCTGGGGCAGAAATGGACCAGTGTTGGTTAACCCCTGTGCTGAGCACCACGTGGTCCCCCGAGTACAAAGTAAATGGAAAGGAAAACCTGTTGGTGAGGATGATGGTCACAGTCTTGTTGAGAGTGGCAGTCACAGTCCTGTTGANTTAACCCACAAAAACACATGTACAACCCAGCACCCTGGGGCAGAAATGGACCAGTGTTGGTTAACCCCTGTGCTGAGCACCACGTGGTCCCCCGAGTACAAAGTAAATGGAAAGGAAAACCTGTTGGTGAGGATGATGGTCACAGTCTTGTTGAGAGTGGCAGTCACAGTCCTGTTGAGGTTCTGGTCCTCCTCTGGGTCTCACAAGAAGTACCAGAAGTCCCAAATGCTGAAGATTACTTATCCTCAGGTTCTGGTGAATGCCCAGTACCTCTATCAGAGGGAGGAGTTTCACAATGGGTGATTTAACTCTGTGAGACTTGGAGTATTTTTGGACTCTCTGATGGTCTATGTCGTTGCAGCTGCCTGTTGTGCCAGTCCCTAATGACCCACTAGCAGACATGACCCCTCAAACTGGGTGTGAAGGTGCTGATGCCTCCCTGGAGGGGAGTTATCACACCTGAGTCATTGGTGTGAGGACAGAAACACTCCCCTGTCTCCCAGGGTTCTTTAACATCCAGCTTGTAGCCTGAGGGCTCAGGTGTGGCCTGGGCAGCTACTGCAAAGAATCCATTATTAACAGTTCATCAGAAGTGATATAGAGGGTGTAGAATACAGTTTTGGTTATACTCACATAGTGATAAACTGGTCCCAGCCCTGTAAGTAGGACAGTGGGTTCTGTGTAGTCACAGCAACACCCGTTTCTTCAGGGCGTCTCCTGCAGCCCGTCTCAAGATAATGGGAGGTAGCAGAGAGTTGTCACAGGAGAGAGAACTTGTGCCTTTCCAGGTTGGAGTTCACTATTTTCCATCCTCAGGGTTGGTTACTTAGCCCAGGCACTGTTAGGTGGATTTCAGCAATGTGCTTTTGGCTGTGTATCATACCCCAGTTTTTGCAGGAAACTGTCTGTGTTGCTGTTCTGGTAATGAGAACGTTGTGGTGGTACTGCTCCTGTGCCAATGGATGACTCTGAGTATTGACCAGGCTCTGAGAGCAGCTTCGGTCTGTGCAGAACTCCAGTTGTAGGCTAGGAAAGTTACAATTCCCTCTTGGCAGGAAGAACAGGTTTCCCAGCTCCAAGAACGCTGTCTTTTCCACTGCATCAAATGTGATGGTTTGATAAAAATAACTTTTGTCAAACTGCTTCTTCTTGGGTATTTCTCTTATTTAATTGTAAGATTCTCCATTGATTCTTTCAGTTACAACTTGCTATGTGTCACTCTGTAATTCTGCTACCTTTTAAATGGGTGTTTGATGAGACATTCCAAACAACTTGAAATAAGCGGGTGAACTAAAATTAACTGTCAGTGAATGTAAAGAGGGTAGCAATCCACCAGATTCTGGTGAACATTTCAAATGCAAGGCTGGACTTTGGGTTGGTTAGAAAAAGAGGATGGGAAGTAAAATTGTTCATTTAGGTAGGTTTTACTTTTAGAACTGATTTTCAAATGAGCAAATACAAGCAGAAATTCCTGCTTGAGATTCTAGTCTGGCTACTTTTTGCATTTACCTTCCGTGATGTGGAACACCAGGAGCCCCAGTGCTGAATTTCAGTATTCCCAGCAGGCAAGAGAGTAAGCTCTGTGAATTAAGCCTTAAAGCTTTTATGCAGGGTGTGTGAAGAAAAGTTTGAGATTGAGCGTGGGCTAAACTCTCTGTGTGGATGCATTGTTGCAAACATGCTCTGGGACATATGGAATTATATTGTTACTTGGGGGAACAATGATGAAATGTTTTGACGTAGCCTTTTGTCTTTTCTGTGTGGATTGCACTTGAACATGTTACAGCTTGTTTTAACTCATATGTTACATAGGTTGGTTGTGTCTTCTGTCTGTGAAGTTCTGGTGATAGCACTGCAAAAATAATTACCAACAAAATTCTTACACCATCTACTTGGGGAGCACTAATGACTCCTGAGAGACTCGGTGGCTTCTGTCATGTTAAGATTTACTTAAATAGGTAGGAATATAGTTATTGAAATGCAAGGACACAGCTTTCACTTTGGAATACTGCTTAATGCCATGTCTGTGGCTAAGCAGTAATTTGTGAAACATTTTGCATCTGCACACAAAGTTGTTCCTGTTGATCTCAGTGTCTGTCAAACATAGAACAACAAAACTTCTTCAAGAGGTCTAAGGACTGCTAACTCAGTATTAAAATACTAGACCTGGATTTTATTTCCTGAAAAAAATAATCTCACTGCAGTCTTCCACTGCCATTTTTCTCATCCTTCCACTACACTTTCAACCTCCCAGAGTCTGAGGGGTTCGTGAGTTGCATTTAGAAGTACTGTAGAACTAGGTTGGGTGCCTGGGTCAACAGCAAAAGTCCCTCACCTAAGGAAGTATTGATGGGGTAGAAGACTGCGTGGCTGATACTTCTGCTTTCAAGGAATGCAATTTGGTTCAGTAAAGGAAGTTGTCACAGTGTAGTAGAAGGTAAAGTAATAAATGTTTTCACTTAATTTCTTTTTTCCCTAGCAATTCTGATTTGAGCACTTGCTTCCTTGAATTGCTTTTGTTGGTCAGGCAAAGCTCCTTAGCTGTTCAAGTGTCTACTCTCTTTGGTTTAGCAGTCATTGGAGGCTTTTATCTTAAACTTAAAAAGGCTGATAAAAACCATCTTTCCTTTCAAATAGGCCAATTTGAATCAAAATGTATATATTTCTCAAAATTTTCTAGTTGTAGATAAGATTAGGCATGTCTTATGTAAATTTAGATTACTAATGAATTTGCCTTTGCCTCATGTTGTTCTAGTCAAGCACTTAGTTTGCAGTCTCAGAGATAATTATATCTTTCATAGCTGAAAAGTCAAGTTTTGTGAAGCGTGTGTTAGTTCAGAGGTGAGTTACTCTTTCCCCTCTGACTGGAACATGTCAGTTATTCTCAGCATGTAACACACAGATACCTCTGAAGCGTGTGGGCACAAAATCAGGTAGAAGAGCTCTTGAAACTGCATCTGGTTTCAAACAAGGAACTTTAAATGTTTTCTGTAACCATAAGTTATGGAATTAGTTTGATGGTAAGAGTTATGTTTACAATATGTTCTTAGTTCTTGCTTTGAAGTACGGCAGCAAATGTAAAAATCAAACTACTCCTTGTATTAATCACAGGTGAATCTAGTTTGACCTTTTGCAAATGGCAGTACATTCAGTGCTAGCTGAAGATAGGAATGGTGATCTCGAGAGAGCTGTTTGTTCACAACAATCATAGAATTGGCTCTTTATGCCCTCTGCTCAGCCATGGCCTGGAGAAAGCTGAAACAATGAGGTACTGGGGACTCTGTGCCTGAACCACCTCCCCTGTCGACTAATCATCTGGTGTTGGTGAAGTTACACTCTTTTCAGGTTTTGCACTCTTCTGAGAGGTGAAAAACTCATTGCAGGTTGTGATATCCATGTCACCTGCTGCAGGCATTTATATTTTATATCTTTCAGAGCACTTACAGCAGGGGCACATGAGGCCAGCCTGAGTTTCACTTGGGCAGTCTGGGTGTCTATGTGTTTGTAAAGTACCTGGGTCAGAGTGCAATTTGGACCATTAAAGGTGTCCATATGAAGGACTCAGAGCTGGTCCTTTTAAGGAGGGAGAGGGAACAGTAATCCCTTTTCTCCACACTCTATAGTCCTTGTATACTGCATGCTTTGGGCACTGCAGTGCTGCCTGTGACCCACTGTCCTCACTGAGTCTCCAGGAAGAAGGCTTTGCCTGTTCAAGTGGATGACAGTTCTGAGTGAGACCTTGTCTTTCTTTAGGGGTACTCTGGAGAGCATTCCCACACCATTTATATCCTAGATTTGAGCCCAGACAGGCAAATTCTCTGCATATGCAGTTGAAGAAAGATGCCTTTGGAGTACTATTTACAGCATTTAGTCAGATACTTAAAATTAGACAGTCTGCATGCATCCTAGTTGCCTTCCTCTGTCTGTATTTTGTATACTAACCTGAAAACCTGGATGATAGGAATCTCATGCTTCCCGAGCCTGTGGGCAAGACTGGCTAGATGATCCACTGCATGGATACTCTCACACAAATGCACTATGTTTTCTTTCATCAGCTCCACCAGGGAACAGCAGGACTGAGACTTGTGAAGTTCGCTGCCCCTGCATCTCCGTCTTTCCCAGGCATGCAGTCATCAGAAGTGCTGCCCAGATAGGACTGTTTTGCTTACCATCTTACAGGATGCAGAAAACCAAAGTTTTACCTATAATTAGTTACACAGTGTTTTCCTTAGCAGTTACGAGTTTTTGATCAGCTGAGAGAGTTTCGTGTGACTCAGTGCTGACTTTGGTTTGAATCTCTAAATCTATAGAAAAGAAACAGAAGGTTTCTGTGCGTTTGGTGTAATTTTGAAAGTTGCTTCTTTGTTGCTTCTTAGGTAAAACTGCAAAATGACCTTTTAAATTTGAACAAAGCAGACTATGGTATGGAGTAGTGCATTCTGAGTAGAAGTTAAACTAAATTTTTTAAATCAAGTGTATCATAGATCTAGATAGAGCTCTTTGGAAAGCAGGTCACAAGCTGGAGTTTCAGATTAGTTTAATGACTTGCATAGGAAAGTACGTACCTATACTTGTGGCTATTTTCTCTGACAGCATCTCAACTTTCACAGTCTATGTACCTGTGTGATAAACGTGAATCGATCCTGGCAAAGGGACATCGCAGCACAAATACCCTTTTCCTTTATATGAGGTTTGGATAGACTCATTCTTGTCCAAACTGTTAAAAGTTGAGTTTAGGCAGTCAACAACTCAAAAGAAATGTAGCTGTCAGAACGGGTTTCCAAATATAGTCTTCCCATGTGCAACACACGAGACTTGACTGTTCTGGCATCCAGGTGGAATGTGTCTGTGGTTCCCTGGTATAAACCAAGTACAATGCATCGCTTTTAACATCTTGTTCTGAGCATCTTGGGTATGTTTAGAAAATGTTGGTGCCAGCTGGCAGGTTGCTGGTAAGGCTGAACACATGAGGCTGCCGCTCTTGCAGTGTCGTTGCAGCCCCACCGTTCCTTCATCCATTCTTCTCATTTCTGTAATTCAGGAGAGTTGCTTTGCATGCACCTTCTCTTGACTTTCCCATGCCTGGTTTTCTTTATCAAACCTCACCTTTGCTGCAAATTTTTATTGTAGGATTTATTTAAAATTTCATTTTAAATCAAATTTAGGCAATTAGTTTTTTTTTTTCCCTCCTCACTAATTGCTTTTACGTTAGTCTCACTAATCCATAAGTGCCAGTAGTCTCTGAGATACTGGATCTCATTTAATTTCCAAAGAAGCAGAAGAGAGCTAAAACAAGAAAATGTCACAGCATAAACAGACAACAGAAGGGAAGAAAAAAAACTAGATAAAACAGTTTCTTATCCTCCTACTTTACATTCATTCACTTAGCTATATCACATGTAACATCAGAGCATTATCATCTCTTGAAACTTACTTATCACAGGGAGAGTGATAAGGTGATCCCCCTTTAATTTGCACAATGTCACAGAGCCTGCAGAGAGAGGATTGTCATCCTGCCCAGTAGCCATTACAGGTTTAAAGGTTAGTAGAGGCAGTCAACATTACTTCAACATTTTTTCCCCAGAAATGAGAGTACAAAATCAAAGATGGTTTGTGGTTTGGGTCTTTTGGTTGTTTGTTTGTTTTGTTTTGGGGTTTTTGTTTGTGAAGTTTGAAAAGATGATTTTTAACACAGTATTTATTTTAAAAATATAGAAAAAAGCTTTGGAACTATGGAAATACTTCCTTGGATTTTTTTTTTTAAATTAAAAGTTTCATTTTTAGTTCAAGTGACTTTTCAGTTAGGAATTTAAATTGATTTAAAAAAAAAAATCAAAGTGAAATGTTTAAAAAATCTTGAAGGATTTTGATTGACTTAATCTGTGTTGTAGCTGGGTCTCCATTTGTGGAAAGTTTCATCTTTTTATTCTGATTCCATTATTTTCTAAAAATAGAGGGCATATTGAAGAAACTTAAGTATTATAATTTGAGCCATTGAGAGGAAGAGCTAATACTCAGGCTTGAAATTATTTTACTTCATTTACTTGAACAGATTGCAAAAAAAAATTAGGATTTTGCACAAGTTGTTCATAGGAGTACTTGGTTAAAAATCGTAGATTATGTATATAGGGCCTTTCACTGACAGAAGAATAGATCAGAGAATCAGGAGATCATTTCCTTATTCAGAGGCACAAAGCGTGTTCAGCCAGTGTTCCCTCAAAATTTGTGCCTTTTTGAAAAGTGCTTCCATTGGCTTCCCAGGTTAGCAGACTTGGATTTGCTTTGAAGAAGCAGGATAAGCTTTATTGTTTTCTACTGGTTAAGTCAAACACTGATGGGTTTTATCCATCCTGGTCATAGTTAGCCTAACGCCAAAGTTATTTGATAGCTTAAGGAAAAAACATGTAACTGAGGATCAGAATTTCAGAATACAATATTCATTGACAAAAGCACTAGAACTTCTGCTTTCAATCCTTGCCTTCCATAAATTAATACCAGTAGCAACTTGTACAGTTGAAAAATTCTGCTGCTCAAAACAAAAAATTTCTCTTCAAAACCAAATCTGAAGTAAAAAATGTAACAATAAAATGTTGTCCATTTTAGAAACTAATGGAATACTGCAAGTGACATGATGGAAATTTTGTGTTGTTTTCATTCAGAAAATGTGTCAGGATTTTGGCATTTTGCTTACATTTGAGACAGGAACTGTTTTGAGGTTTTATATTCTCACAAAATGGAGAACATGTTTCATTCTGGGTGGAAATTATAAATGTAGTGAGGGTAGCTCTGTGATTTATCCTTCCCAGAGGCATTGACTTAGTGGATGAGTCTGAGTGAAAACTTAAAAAATATTAGAGACAGCAAACATAAAGACAGTTCTTTATCTGGGCATTCATCTCTTAAGAAGGATGTAGAGGAGAAGCTCTTTGGCTCACACCTGCTTAAGGTTTACCACATCCACTATTGCTCTTGGTGTTTTGTAAGCTATTTTTCCAAATAACACTTGCATACCAAAGTATTCTGTTACCTGAAACTATCACATGAATCTGAGAGAAAGGACGAAAGCAGTTGCTGCACAAAATTTCAGGAGTGAAAACTGAGGACACTTGCTGGTAAATTGAAAGGAAAATGCGAGAGTATGAGAAGAAGGGTAACTCATATTATAATTTTGAAGGTAGCTGTCTGGCTGCGGATCTATAGATTGAGGAGATGCTGCCTGCCGTGGATATACATTCATCGTGTCAGAAAATTATTTTGTAGTCAAACTGCTAACAGGATACAAAACTGCTCAAAGAATTGTTAACTGTGAGGATGATTGCTAAGCACATATGTAGGGGGAAGATGGTTATGTTCACAAGCCTTTGTTCCTATGGAGAGAAGCCAGCTGTAGTGTAGTACTAATTATTGGTATGGAACTGCTTACTTTTCTCACAGCAATATAAATAATATTGGTGAGAAATACTGTCTTTTAAATTTTTTTTGGTGATTACCTACATGGGAGGTGGTAACAATGCCAGTGCTCTTTCCTCCACCCCGCAAAAGGATGGTCTTCACACAGCTATTTTATGTAACAGTTGTCATGGACAGGATTAGGCCATCACAGCAAAACAGAGACTTTTGTTTATCTTCACCAGCAAGATGATGTTTAGAAGCCCCTCAGCCCACAGGCTGAGATACCAACAGTCAACCTTATCCTCATCTTGCTGCTCTGGCCGGAGCATTGGTCTTGGGGTCATCCTACTGCCACTGCAAAGCAGCAGATGAACGTGGCACCGATTTTTATTGCTAAGGAGGAGAAAGACTGCTCCTCCAAAAAGCTGAATATTTCCCTCCTACCTGGGAGCACTTCAGGGCATTCAGTACCTCACAGGAACATTGCAAATCCAACCAGCTACTTAACACTGATAATGCTTTTGAGCAGGTCCACTGAAAATGGTGATTATTTGTACAGTACATGAGTAACTTGCTGGGTTTAGTTTAGAGCATATTTTGTGGTTTAATGGTTTCTGACAAGCAATATGAACAAATGCTAAATTGAAAAAGGCAATAATATATGGAAGCTCACAAATGTGAGTGTCAGTGGCAGCAATTCGTTCTTCCTTGTTTGTTACCCAGCCACCTCTCATTATGTTATTCTTCATGTCCTAAAGTCGACCAGTTCCAGGAACAAATCAATACCAGGGAAATCCTTTTGTCTTCTTCTAAGGCATAACATGTAAAGAAAGCTCAGTCAATATGTCTTTTAATAACATCTAATGGAAATGCCTGGATTTCCCTTCATGTTCTATAATTAATTGAGCTCCTTGCCACCCACAACGTATAGCTGTTCCCCTCTATAATTCTCTTTTGGCCTAATTGTCATTTGTTTTTCTGTTCTATTTGTCTTTAGCTTTTTTTTTTCCTCTTTTTTTTTATGGTGTTGGATGTGCTTTGTACTTAGTTTTATCTTTCTGTGCTTTTGCTTCTAAATGTCAGCATAATTTTTCTGCCTTATAATATCGGAGAAGTTATAACCATCCATCAGTCCAATAGAAGAGCAGAAAAGATTAGATACCATTTATCTGTATTGGTTGCCCATTGTAATGACCCAGTGGACAACATGAACAGATAATCTGTTGCTTTGATGGAAACTAATTATTCTTAAGAGTGACACTGTCGAAATAGCTTTTGTGACATTGTTTTTAAAAATGATGACTACCTAGTCATTGCGAGTGTAAGACTGCAATTTCTGTGCTGTTTTCCCTATATAAGCAGCAGGAAACCTAGAGGTTTTTTTCTGAATTTTTTTTTTTTTAAGGAAAGAACCCTATTTGCAGAGACAAAAATATCCGACATCCCATGTAAAATGCCTATTAAATTTAATACAGAAAACACTGTGCTAGCTGCTGAAAAGTAAAAGTGCACTGCCATCTTATTTCTGTCGTGTGTAGTTGATCTTGTTGTTCTGTGAATATGAAGCCTATTTTATTTTGACAGCTAATGGTTCTGCTAGTGTACTGTGCTGGCATTTCACCTCTTGAAAAGAAAGTTTCCTGAAGCTAAAAATGTATGTCTAATTGAATGATGGAATTAAAAGCAAGTGATACAGTTAAAAATAGCTGCTTCCATCCTTTCCAGGCACATGTAAATCACACAACTTCTGCTCCGTGTCAATTAAAGGACCGGGAAGGGGGAAAGGCAAAAAAAAGTTACTGCACCTTACAAAAACTTTCAAGAACCTCTTAAAAGTTGGTTGTGTGAGGACTTGGTAAATGGCAGAATTCTTCAGTGTGTCCTGAAATTCAGTACACACAAGCCATGATTGACTAGGAAAGCACGAAGAAAGAGTGCAGAGAATGGGGTCCCCTCAGCTGTACAGGTCTGTGACCTGAGATCCTTCTGCAGGTACAGGGCTGCGTGTGCCGTGTGTTGGGTGGGCAGAACGTGCATGGCAGGTGCCCCGTGCCACAACCAGAGGACAGTATCTTCTGGAGGCTCCTACAGCTGCTGCTCAGCTTATGAAGCTGCATGTCCTTGGGGCAAAGGAAACAGGGAGTTGTTGTTTGGGAGGTTTGCTTTCTGGGGCTCTGCGTGTGAGCTGGGCAGCTGAAGGGCTGGTGCTGCCAGTCCCAGAAGTGTGTGATGGGCAGCTGGAGATGGCAGTGCTTTTATCTCTGCTGCCTGGTGAATTATTGACATGACTGGGAAGAAGCAGGGCAAAATATCCCTGTGTTCCTAAAAGCAAATGAGGGGGTACACTAAGTCGAGAAAGTTAAGCTGGCTCCCTTTAGGTAGATGGGTGGTCTTTTGATTTGTCTGGTCAATAGGATTGGGATGTCTGGAGATACTACTGATGGCCTGGCCTGGTCAAAACACCACCTTGGCCACTTTCGTGCTCAGCTCTGAAGTGACTTAATCACACTTGGACTGTTGTAAATCAAGATGTCAGTTCCACCATCCTGCAAACCCATGGAACTGGGATCATGAAGCTCAGACCTCTGCCCAGCACTAAGTGCAGGTCACCACCAGAGGTCTGTGCTCTTTTGTGGCTTCGGGCAACCACAATTTGAAATGGCTGAAGAAATCGGAAGGCTTTGTGGCAATATCAAGGCTTGGTTGCTGTGCCCTTCTCTGCAATGCTTTCTTGAAGGGATGGGAAAGGAAGCCCAGAGGTCAGGACAACAGGCTGATTAATTTGAACAGTTAAGACTGATGCATATTGTGAATACTGTAATATCCAGCATAAAACTAGATTTAGTTTTATGGGTACTGATGAAAATGCCTTACTTTTATAGTAATTTGGGAGAAAGTGATACCTGTAAAAGTGTATACTGCTAACCAACTAATAACCTAAAATAACATACATCCATAACCTAACCTCATAAAAAAAATTAAATACTCCACAGCAGAACACACAGAAATAATTTTGAAGCATCCAAGAGTTAATTGTGGTGGTATTTCAGGATGGAAAGAGTCAATGGTACAAAAAATGTCAAGTGATTTTACAGCGAACACAGCACATTGAAAATACATATTTTGAGCAGCACACTTACTTCAGTGGGGTATCTGCAGCCAGTTCTGTGCTATTCAGACCAGTCCACCTCTACTTTTTCTTCTAGAAATGTCTCTTCTTTCCTCTGTAAAAACAACATAAACCTATCGGCTGATGAATTTTGCTGATTGCTAGAAGCCACTTTCACATGAGTTTTCAGCAAGATGTGCTTTAATCCGTAGGTATTTTATTAGAAATAGATTCAATAGAGACATCTCTACACACATTTCATATGTGCTTGTATGCGTGTATGTATTTTTTAGAAAGTCTCATAGGAATTTCTCTATTTCTTCCTATGTTTTTCTCATTCTTAAGTTGCTCTGGTGGTAGAGCCTGCTGTAATCAGCCCTTTTTAAAATACAAACCAATCTGTCATCTTCTACACAGCATTTCAGATCTTTCCAAAGTGTCTGTCTTAGCATCACTGAAAGAAAAAAACCCCTGATGTTAAGGATTGCAGAGTTAATGGTTAATCAACAGTGTCTGGTCCCCATCCATGGGACATCTTGTAGAACAATCAAGCCCTGCTCCGTCATGGTCCCAAGCAGTGATTGCTTCTGCATCCTGTGATGCATGAGGCACTAGGGATGAAGATGGAACACCTCAGCAGCTAATTAAACAAGGCAACTTACAACCAAAGTACACGCCTGGCTAAATAGGCTGGAGTGCAGATTCTGTCAAGCTGATCTGTTTTTAAGTCCTTTGCACCCTTCACTGTACCTGGTTGAACATTAACATCCCAAATTTGCTGATTTTCCCCAATATCCTGCCACATGCAGAGAACTAGCTGAAAGGAAGCTGGTATTTTTTGTAATGTAGTTCCTTGAAGCATTATCCTAAAAAAGACATCAATCTTCACGGTTGCAAAGAAAGAGCACAAGATGTTTTAAACATTTTGAAGGGAAAATGCACTGTCTGTACTTTCCTATTTCTCTTCTTCTATTTCCTCGCTCACTGGGATGTATGTTTTTATAGGAATTCAGAAAAGTATCTTAAAAGAAAATGAAGGAACAGTAACAAAGCAAGTTACCTGCTCTTCCTTGCCTCTTCACAAATTTTCTAACCTTGTCTGTGGCTGAGTCCTCTAAAATTATCTTATCTGTGCATTTCAAAGTTCACCAGGATTTCTTTCCAAAGAGCCAGTGAAGAGAGCTATGTACAATAAAAGAGGGAATAAATACACAGGGAAAGCTTTTCCTCAAAGCCTTTTATCTTCATCTCCCGATCCTGCCTCGATCAAGAGAAATATATATGCAAAATCTAAAGCAAATAAGCAAAGTACTTGTTTGAAATAGACCTTAAAAAAGGTTGATCAAAAATGCAGATGTAGAAGCGTGAATGTGGGGGGGAAAAGCATCAAGAAGCTACAGCTATTGCGGTTGTGAATAATGATCTTCTCTGGGAGAGGACAGCAGAGATCACAGAGTGGTATTCCAAAAATCTGTGGAAAAGTCTGTGCTGTAACAGAAAGATGTCAGTGTAGAGAAAAAAATATTTTGCAAATTTGGCAATAGTTATTGAAATAGAGCTGAAAATGAAATTTTGCTCTCTGTAGGAAAGGCTGCACCTTTAACATTAAAGGATCTCCTTAAACATATGTGTTGACTTCAGCCAAAGGACTGGGCAAAGCAATCAGACTATACAGTATTGGGGCCCAAGACTTTGACGATTTTGATAAGAAGCTCGATTCTTGTTAAGAGTTAAGACTCCTTAGAATAACTGGAGAGTTTGGACGGTTTGGGGACAATTGTCCAATTGGTGTGGGAGAACTTTGTTGAGAATTAGTACTGACTTACCAGTGAAAGAGTTGGAATGGTTTTGAGTGGCAGATTTTGACCAACTATCGTGAGTGATGTGAATTTTAAGGATAAAAGTGGTTAACATGAAACAGGAAGATGCTTGTGCAGATAGCTGTCACGAGGAGCTGTTTGATGTGATGGAGGAATGGCAGGATGGAAGTATAAAAATTGTAACTGTACACACTTCTGTTCAGGAGCCCTTCCAAGGTATGGAGCAGTGTTCCTAGGCAATACTGGCAGTCCTGGCAGATAGGAGTTCTGAAAGTTCACAAGTGAATGTGGGACCAAATTGTGCCGTCAAAAGGGTTTAGGCCACAGAAGGATCTGCTGTGTCTGAGCTGAAGTCAGATGTCATGTACAGAGTACACAACCAGTGCTCGAGCAGTGGCTGGGCTCCAAGCCTTGCTGTGAGTGTTATGCTGCAGTTCATACACACACTTTTCTTTGGCCTCTCTTGTAAACCAGCTTAAACAGGAAGGCTGGAAAGTGCCTGTACTGCTGAGGAGCTGGGGTGATGGAGACTTCTCAGAAGGAGCTGAACACACCTTCAAGCATTAGGCAACTGCAAGTTTATTGTATGGACGTGCAGGTTATTGCATGTAGTTATTTCATCTCGGGTGCTGAGGACTGCACAGGCTCTGCATCGTTTGTTACTGACAGACCCTCAGAGCAAGTCGTTCTCTGGGCACTTCAACTACATCCTGGTTTTGTAACGATAAAAGTTCCTGGATGTTTCTTCCCCCAAGAAAGTACTTTGAGTTTGCATAAATGTCTCAGTCCTCAAATGTCTATTTCTATTTATTTTTTTCAAAGCTAAGATAATTCTAAAGCTGCATTGGAGATCTTTTATAGAAAATGGTAGGAAAATGGAAAGCTAAATTTTACTAAACCATTGGCCAAGGAAGTACACTATAAAAATACTGACATAGGCTAAAGTCTGGAAGTGCAGATGCATCCCTGTAATAACTTTCATCTTAATTGTCTGTTTTCTGTTAAATCGGAGAGAAAATGCAAATTGCCATGAGATCGGACTTAATTTATATTCTGTGTAGCTGAAATGGTTTGTGAATGTTTTCCCCTACAAAAAAAATGCCTTTTGAGATATAGAAAATATTCACAGCAGTTTTCAGATACATGGAGATATTCCTGCTTTCAGTACAGTAATTCAAAGTGGAAAATGTTCTAAATGAACCTGAAGCTAAAATAAAAGCATCTGGGATTTGATTTACCCCAGTAATTCCACTTCTCCTCTCTTTTCACTAATGGGAAGAGGCAGAAAAATCCCCAAAGCAGAAAACCAATCCATCAAAACATTTTTTTTTGTTTAGTTTGTTTCAAATCCTCTTTTATACCTGTGTTAGATTCCTAAAACTAAATACAATTGCAAATAAAGTGGAAGAGGTTTTACTCCTATTGACAGTCTTTGGACTTTGCTACTTGTTTCTTTCGGTGCAAAACTGGCACAAGGCTGAGCCAGACAATCTTTGTTTTGTTCAGTAAAAAGCACCTTTCAAATCAGGTGATGTATCAGCAGTGTTTTCAAAGGCAGTAAGGTGCTTAATGCCTCTGTCTCCTGGCAGGTGTGGAGATTTACCTAATCATTCTGCATTAGTGTAAATAACTGCCCAAAGTATGATGTACAGTGAATTTGTCCCTAAGGCTTAGTCTTACAACCCTTGCATTTCAACTTCAGGGAGAGCATAAGGAGAGAAAAAGTGATGTCCCAGTTGTACAGCGGAGCTCAGTTTTGGTCTGAGTACTGAATGTGCAGAGTTTGGCTAATAGCAGTCAAAGTTTTCTCGCTATGTGGATACTCACTGAAACACCTAAACTAACCCTGGACTGATAAAATTAGAAGTGGAATCAGCAGAATGCTGCAAGACAATATTTCATTTCCTGCAAATGTTTTTTCCGGCTAATAAACATCTGCCAGATAGAACTCCACAGGGGCAAGAACATCTGAAAATATGGGAAATTTAAAGAAGTATTCTTCCATGTTGCTAATGACTTGGCCAACTGAGAGTGTGAAACACAGCTCATTTTTGTTTGTTGTTAGGCAAAACATGCTTGATTCCTAAGTGCAGAAAATATGAGCTTTTGATATCACTACTTAGTCTAATTGACTCATCTGAGTCCTGTTTGAACCTTATGATTCATCATTTTTCAAATTAGTAGGGACATAGGTAGGATAATATGTGGGTATAATCAGTAAAGTATTCACAATGCTTTCCACTGTAATGGATTATCCTGTCATTTACAGTATCTCTTATTTCTGTTATTATCAGGGCTTCATATCCCAATTAAAAGCCTCATTAGTTCGTTCTTGAGGAAGCTGCCCCTCTGCATTGCTGCTGACAGCTGAAGGAAGTGTGTCAGCTTGTTGTGCAGAGCATTATTTGCTTGAAGTTGGCAGCTCACTTTAGCATAGCCGTCCTCCTGCTACACAGGAGATACTTAAGTGTCAAGCGTTTTCAGGCCATCCATCTTCTTTGGCCATTCCACCCACCCATGCTCGAGCCACGTCCACCAGTGCTGGTGCCCCTCTCTGCCTTCCCTTTGTCATTATGTCATTGTCAGTTGTTCAGTTTATTCAGTGATTAATCATCATTTGGAAGGTTCTGCTGGGAGTAAACAGAAAAGGGGGTATTCCTGCAGGTGGTTTCTCTCTGATTAGTTAAAGCCACAATGGCTGGCTGCTGAGCCTTTGTCTCGGCTTCTTCTGAAGATTGCATGGGCTTTTTCCTTACCAGAGTCTAACTGGGCTGGTTACTGTGGGCTTGCCTTGGGTATCCTACTGGTGTGCGCTGAAAATTAGACCCGTTAAACTCAGTGAATTTGTGCCATGCTAACAGAGGAATCAGCTTTTTTTGCAGAGATTGGTGGAGGGTTTTTGTAAGGAGTTCCTTGTTACACATCCACACTAACCCTGTTACGGGTTTAACAGCAGAGCTTTTCACTATTCCTTCAGAGACACCTGCCTGGCTGCTTTGTGCCTGAAGGGTAAAACATCACCTAGAATGAGGGCAGTTCAGCATCTCATACCTCCTTTCTATTTGCACCAACTATTTGATGAAATAAAGTAATAATAATTTTCAATAACCTCTGAGAAGGGAGAATGAGAACATTCAAAAATGTGGAAAACAAGGAACTCTTTTAAACTTCAGTCTTCTGTGCAATGACTTAAATGCAACTTTTCTCCCTCTAACAAAGCATGAGTACTTTTGCCCCTCTTTGGGTCACATGAAAAGTATATAAATATTCCATGTATTTTCTCTACTTCTATATTCCTTGACAATCATAACTTACTGAAACTTACGTTCAGTTAGAAAGTTGGTTGATGACAGTAACAGCTATGCCGTGGTTCCAGATCTGTTAGCTTGCCTGAGTATTAAATTGCTCTTCATATTTCTCTTGCAGATTATTATTTCTTTTTATGCTGCAGCAGCTTTTAATGTCATCAAAAGGAGACAAGATGAATAAGATATGTGTGGGAGGATGAAGCAGTGGTCACTCAAAGTATCCTGCTGTTTACTCTGGCCGCAAAGTTTATAGTCCCTCCCACAGGGCAGCTGGCACTGGGCTATGATTTTAGTACTTGCATTATTTGTAATTCACAGCCTCCAGTCATGAAATGACAGACCCTGAGCATTCAGGTAAACTTGGAGCAGCTGTATTCTGACAGGCAGGCTCGGGAATGTGATGGGGTAGCTCTGAGTGACACGGTGAGAGGATTCTGTTTTCCATGCTTAGCGTTTGTTTTATTAAATGTGTAAGAAAAGGTGGATGGGTGGGTAGCTGTGGGTGGAAACAGCTTGAAGAGCAGTGCAGCTAAACTTACTGAAACCTGAAGAATATGCAGTCAGGGGTTTAGGTGGTTGTATGCTTAATTGAAAGCATTCTCAGTATTTGTGCCAAAAAAGCCTTTCTTTTGGTGTGTTTGACCCTGATTCACAAGGGCTTTGCTCCACACCTTCTCCACATGGAGGAAGTGAGAGGCAAGAAATCCAAGGCAAGCAAATAGCAGTAGTGAATGGGATAGCTTTAAGAAGAGTTTTGTCATGCAGACCTGCTATTCTAGCTCGACTGGGTACAGCCATAGTGAGCATTCCTCTGCCTGGGAATGATTCTCCGGGGGTGTTTCAAAGAGTAAAAAAGCAGCCTGCATGCCCTTTATTGTCCCAAGGCCTAAGCTAGGACATTTCGGGGGAGGGAGGAGGGATAAGACAGGCCAGCAGTCGCATGTGTAAGTCTGTACACGGCCTGTGTGCGCACCAAGTATGCAGGCATGGGTGGTAGGTAATGTGCCAACAACTGCAGCTCTAAGCTGCACCAGCAGCTCTTCCATTCTGCTGATATCAGGAGTCAAATGGAGGGGAAAGGCGAAAGAAAAAGCAAGCTTAAAAAGCATTACGATTTTGAAAACTGGTTGTTTGTGAGTTTATTTGCGAGTTTATTTGCAAGTTTTTTTGCCCCTATTTCTGCAAAGTATGTAACATTTATCACCAAGGCCAAATTTGCTACCTAGCAGCATTTAAAAAAAAAATGAATGCAGGGGCTTTTTCAGTTCTACATGCCTCTAAGAGGGAGCAACACCTTAAGGTAAAGCTCCAGCATCCAAATGGCTTTTAATATCATCACAAGACCAGGTAATCACTTTGAGAGGGCTCACCCACCTGGTTACACGTGCAGAGCCCTCTTACAGTTTGCATGTGTGAAGCACTCCCAGGGTACCTCCACAGATAAGGGTATGCATGTGCTAACAGCAGCCCTTTGGCTGTTGCAAACCTGAGTAATTTCTCAGTCGAAAATGGGAGGCTTGGACTAAAAGTCAAGCAGGAGGAAGCCTTGAGAGCCAGGTCTTGCCAATCAGCAAGACTTTTCTTCCACGAGTTGCCTGAAGAGCCCCCTCCATCAGTTTCAGCCTCGGCCCTTCTTTATACTTACTCTGCATTATCAGAAAAATGTGTCTGTAAAACACTTGTCACTCATAGTATTCATGTTGTGCTAATTAATGTCTGACTCATGCTATATCCCAGCTGTTTCAGAGTCATTTGCAACTGCTATTTATTGTAGTACACAAATAAATAAAAAAATTGCTAAGGCAGCATGGACAGTAATGGAGATTCATAGAGACTTACTCAGAACGAAGTCCTACAGGAAAGTCTTGAATTGCATTTTCAGTGCACTTGTGGGTCCTTCAGGTCAAGTTCACAAGGTTGGATGCAGTTTGTTTTCCATGAAACGTAACAAAACAGCAAAGATGATGGTGTAGCTATCACAAGACCCCTTTGCCCTTCTGGTGCTTCCCCTCCCTTGTCATCCCCCAGCCAGCATAGGGGAGCAGCAGTCAGCAAAACAGCAGGAGCCAGGGACTCCTGGGGATACAAGGGGTCTTTCCCCTTTGGAGCTGCAGGCATCTTCTCTTTCTCCCCACAGTAAGAGCCTCCAAGAGGTGCAGCCAAAAGTGACGCTGGTGTTGGGGACACCATCAGCATGTCAGCAAGGGCTGCACTCAGTCCTGGGCGTGGTGGTGGCTCCCCAGGGCCATGAGCAGTCCTTCCATCCCAGGCCCAGTTGGTCCTGCAGGGGACCACAATAGCTGGTTAATGCTTTTGTGTTAGATACTCTTTTTGTTTTGTTTATTCAAGTTCTACTTAGTGTGTCATAAAACCAGGTGAATATGTTTTCACTCTATTGTTATAGTTATTTTCTTTTAGCGACCAAAGCTACCAAATCGAGTGGACTATGTATGCAAGCAGAGGTTTTATATTTTTCAGTGAAAGGTAGGTTAATTTTCAAAGCATGCCAATTAAGTTGTGTGTTGTCTATAAAAGGTATCTAATTTGCCAAGATTTTCTTTGGAAAGTACCATTATTCATTTAATGATGGATGTGAAGGATGTGAGAAAGATATTGTGAAATTTTTTAAAGGTTTGATTTAAAATAAAAACACTTAAAAACAAAGAGGCAAGATAACAGAGTGAGATCAATGAAGCAAGCTGACTGCAGGCAGCAGATCCTAATTTAAGAAATAGCAAACTATCCTTACATTAAATACACAAAATAAAGTACTTTTACTCTGTCATATGTCAGAGAATCTGTACATGTTGAAGGATCTCAAAAGGTTTTGGTTTTGATGGTTTTGTTAATGGACTAATGCTGATAACATGCCTGGTACTGCACAGCGAGCTGTACCCTGTTGATAATAGCACAGCCCCCTCAATGTAAAGACTGTACTAAATTAACATATAGCTCAGGTGACATGGCATCCTATTTTTACATAAATCAAATATGCACTCTGATCCATCTCCTTCAAAACTCTTAGTTGCTTTTCTTCAGACCTCCTGTCGCTGAAGCCATTTTGGGAATGGAGTATGATGCTGTGATTAATTCTAGTTCAAGCAGCTATTTTTGGCATGTGCATGTTTCCTATAGAGCAGAGCCCAAGACTTCACTCAGATGAAATCTGAACTGATCTGGTCACATGTGATCTGTGTCTGAAGGATGCTGGAATGGTAAAGGCGCATCAAGCTTCAAAATGGAAGAAAAGCTGTGGATCCTAGTCTCAATTTTTAAACATAATTAAACCAATTTTTTATATATACATGTGCGCGTATTTACACACTTATATATAAGATAGAGGGATATCTTTTTGTGTCGGCACAGACCTCACGGGTTGACTTTCTGTGTAGTGGGTCAGCAGTGCGGCTCCATTATTGAAGAGCTGAGGGTTCCTGATGATCGGTCCTCTCATCTCACTCTCAACCAAACTGTAAATTGTAAATGGCGCTGAGTTTGTCATAAAGGAGAACATCTTAATCAAGGTACTGAAAAATTTCATTTATTAATATTTTACTTACAGGATTATTTTCCCCGCGGTTATTTTCATTGTTTCTAGCAATCTCTTTTATGATCATAAATCCTCAAGTGAACTCATTAATGCATATCGGGTGCATCGATACATAAATAGCTTCCACTGTCTGTAGCAGTCAGACCGTGTTTGTGGGTTGGAGCAGGCAAATAATATTGGTTGTCTTTATTCATTCTCACACTCTCACTGTTCCAAAAGTTTCTACTTACATATTCTCCCCTGCTGATGCAGTTTTGACTCTGGCAATGGGTGAAAGTACAACTTTTGGTTTCTCAAATAAAATAATGAAGGAAAACAATCGTTTGATTAAGCACCATTTCCTTTATGATATGCGAATTTTTAAGGGAAATATGATATGGATCGAAAGTACAAAGACCTCTTAATGAAGGTCAGTTTTCTGGGGAAAAGAGAACAATTAGATGTAAATGTGTGTACAAAAATAGGCCCCAAAAAGCCTTGCAATTTTGCTTATTGTGGAAAAAAAGGAAGTGTACCTCGCTGAGCACATGGAAGACTTTGAACTGAATGAGGACTATTTCTATATAAGTACTTCTTCCTGTAACAATGAAAAGGGAAACAGACACTGACTGGCATCTCCTTTCTGGCCCAATAAAACTGCTGAAAGCTTCTCAGCCAAAACCATATCCAACTGAAAAATGGAATTTTGTTCAAAATTATTTTTCCTTGGGTAAAGAGTGCAAATTTTGATGGGAAATTTTCTTATCGTTAAATGCAAGAACCTCAATGCCTTGGATCTTTCATTCAGAACCACTGTTGACATATCTAAGTCTTAATTTCAGTTCTTTTTTTCTGTGGGGTGACTTTTCAATGCACCTGTTTCTCAGACTTCAGAAAAATGACAGATTAAATTTAGTTTTTTCTTATTCTGCAAATCTTAGAAGTTGCTGATAGTATAAATAGTATTTTTGCCTCTCTAGGCTCAAATATCCAGCTGCTAAACCAGATCCCTCTCCAAACTGGATGCAGACACTGGCCTGCAATGGCTAAGAATCTAGAATAAATAAAAACCTGGCAAAATTAAGAGAACTACCTGGTTATTATTCATATGAATATATATTGCAGCTTGGGGTACTGTTCCTCAGCTGATAAAATGTTTTATAACAATGATCGTAAAACCACATGTCATTTCCTTTGTTTATGTTCTTTTTGAGCTTCGAGAAATACGCTCAAGAGATCTCGAATTGTGTCTCCCGAAATGACAAACCTACACAATTCAAGTGTTGTCATACGATAGGTGTATGAAAGAGCGGAAATCTTGCGGCTCCCGCTGGCAGCATCGATGCCAACAGCGTTGGCTGGAGGTGCAAATGTTCCTGCCGGAGCCGCCGCGGTGGAAATGGGCACCAGATGAACAGCTGCCCTCCCCGCTCAGCAGGCAGAGCTGAAATAGCTGCCACATAAAGCACGCCGAGAAAGGAGCACATAAGCACTATTTCAGCTGTAAAGAACAGGAAGATGTGTTTCCCATTGTAACTATAAAAAGTGGTTTAATATTTATGCAGGATTTATGCTCGTCTCCATGAGTGGGGGATTTATATAGATTGTTTGCTGCACATAAAGATAGGAGAGTACCCCAAATATTCCATTATGTTATTTATTCCTCCACAAGCATCCATTACGTGGTTTATTTTCCAATTAATCTTTACTATCAAACAAATGTTATTCTCCTTCTCCATTCCCAACGGTAACTTCCTTCCTGTGAAACAGTTTTTCAGTGGGTGAATTAATGAAATGACGCTTGGTGATTTTGTTGCCAATATAAGAATAATTGTATAAGAGCAGCTGGGAACCTTGCTGTTTAAGAACGACCATCTACAAAAGGACAAAATGCAGCAGTCTTCAAAAAGATTATTTTCATGGCAGAATGCAACTGAGGTGCATGAATGAGGGAAAGTGGGAGGTAAAGAACCGAAAGTTATTTCTCCTTTCTCCTCCTCCCCAGTTTTAGACTTCTTTTAGCTTGACCCCTCCCCAAAGCTTCGTAAAGAAACTGAACTGCGAAAGATGGAAGCCCTTCACATGGATAAATGAGTCAATTAAGGACAGAAAACAAGGAGCAAGGATAAATTATTTGGTTGCTCAATAAAGAGACATCAAGGAGAGTCCTTTGGGAACTAGTGCTAGTCCTGGGCCCTTCCACATCTTCATAGATAATCACTTGTGAGGTGGGTGGTGGTGTAGTGAGCGTATTCACTGATGTAACACTACTTAGGACAGTTAAGAGAAAAATTTTGAAGGAATAAAGGTTCTAAAAGATATATAGAACAGTTTCATTCTATAGAGTGTCTAGTAAATGAAAAAGGCAGATGAAATTCAGCACAGATTAAATTCATGTACATGGGGAAAACACACCTGATGCTGCATGCACAGTAATAGGCTCTGAACTGATTACTGTCATGATAATGTTATCACAGGTCTTGAAAACATTTAGTCAGTGCTCAGTAGCAGGCAAAAACCAAACAGAATTTGGAAAAGAGCAGGTAACAGAAGATAGGGAAAACAGTTTGGTCATTGCAATTAACCATGAAAGGCTAGCGCTTCTCTGCATGGGAGAGAGAGAACTGAGGAAGACATTATACGAAGCTGTAAAATCAATGAAAAAAATTGATAGAGAATTACTATTCCTTGTCTCCTCCTATACAACTGTCTTTCTAACATTCTGCCACTGGCTGTGAGAGGTACACAGGATGGCGAACCACCTGACTTGTTGGTACTGTCAGGTGCTGAGTACAGCCAGGAAGGTGGAAAAAGTAGGTTGCCTTTCCTCAGAACTGTGCAGATCCAATTGCAGTGGGTAGCAGAGAGCTAAATTGTAAGACAGCTCCTTGATGCATTTTCAGAAAGGATTTTGGGAGAAGAGATGGGGCAAAACACCGTGAGAAGGGAAAAGCCAAGCCTCTTGAGAATTTTGAGGCTCACCTTGGCTTTTGCAAGAACGAGGTGAATGTCAATGCATTTTCATGATGAGTTTGAGGGATGTGAAAGTTGCTGCTGCAAAGAGCTGAGGTAGGTCATCACCTGCCCTGGTGACCTTGGCTCGCCTCCTCCTATCCTGCACAGATGATCCTCAGCTAGGAGCTGACTTGTCAGGGCCTTTTGCACAGCAACAGGACCAGCTTCCAGGAGTACGGGGTGAGTTCACTGTACCATGGCTATGAAACCTTGTATGACTCGAGGTTTGGAGGGTTGGATCCACAAGGGGCCTGGTGAACTTTGATTATGTTCATATCTGTTTAGGTAAGGATTACTTTATCTTAGTCAGGTCATTATTCAAGTTTGTATTTGTCTTGGGAAGAACAAGAGTTTTTCTTTAGTCTCCAGAGAAGAATTCAAATACGTGGGGAGTGTGTTTCTTACATATTGAGTGTCTGGTGGCTTAAAGGTTGAGCTCAGTTGCATAAATTGAGGGCTGCATGTCTTGGTGTACCGAACAGTTACAAAGAAGTAATTGTTTTCTGATTAATTTTTTTTAAAGTAAAATTCAAATTTGAAATCTCTTTTGAGCAACGCTTTGAAGTACAGTGTAGCTCCCAGAGGTGGGTAATCTTCATGCTAATTTACTATACAACAATGTGCATTATTAAAGGACATGTGAATGATTCATCCAGTGAATGAAGAAAAATTATTCCAAATTATTATTGATGAGTTAATCAAGATAGCCATGTCAACTTTCTTTTGTCCATTAGTGTGAACAGTATTTCACAATCATCATAATAAGAGCCAAATGTTAATGGCTGAGGTAATCAGACTCTAATGAAGAGCAGCAAAAAGTGCTCTCTTTAAATAGTTTACAGTTTTCATAATCACTGGTGTGGTCAGTTGGTCCCATGATTCTTCATATTTCATAATGCATGTTTGCTATCAGCTCTTGGTTTTAATTTACTTTTTCTTTTTTTCAGAAGGTGAGTGAATAGAAAAATTAAGAAGCGTAAAGTTGTTTAATAGGACAAGAAATAAAACTCTTTGTAATATGAGTATTTTCTGAGAGAAAAGGATTTTACAGCTGGAATTGTATGTATCTGGGAGCATACTTCTGCCTTAAATTTCTGTTCTTTATGTAATTCTTTTGTTGAAAATAATTACTATGATTTTTAAGAGCTCAGCACAGACTTGAGCCTCATCCAGCAGACAAAGATCCTTGACCACTTCGGTGTAGGGGCCTTTTGGGGAAGAATATTTTAACTGCTATCTGTCTTTCCCAAGCAGTATGCTTGTGATCCACAAATATGCAGTTCAGGAACTGGTTTGTGTGACTGATCCTGTGAGTAAATTTACTCAAATGGCTTTTCAGGTTCTATGCCTTTCTTTTTCTTGCTTGTGTACTTGACTTGTCTTTCTCTCCCTATAGTATCTGAGGCTGTTCTTTGAAAGTATGTTTTCTTCTTGAATGTAACATTTTAAAAATTATATAATTTTATGTCATTTTAGGCCAACAGACTTGCCAAGTACTTGTAGTTCTGACTGGTCCACAAAACATCCACCCAGCTTCCTCCTCCTTTTCCCAAGTGATGAAACTTTCTAGCACCATCTAATAAAATTGAGACCATTAGTGTAAAAGATCAAAAGCCACTGAATTAGAAAGTGCCACAGGCACGTCTTAGGTCACTGCAGTAGTGATAAATAGCAATAAAAGGGGGAAACGACAATTTGGCCTGGGGGAAAAGGCTTTTCTAGCTCCAGTGGTCCTTTCCAGTTCCCTTCCCTGGACTAAAACCTTTCCATCCATAAGTCCCTCATGTGATGGATTGCTCTGAAGGCTGGAAGGGGTAACTTGAATAGTTCAGCTACTCACAGGTTGTAAGGTGGGACAAGCACAATGTTATTTTGCTGCACCACATGTCTGCACCAGCTCTGATGACAGTTTGGACCAGGACATGGCATCCTGGAGTCATTCCTCAGGCTGCTCTAGGGGCCAAGCACCGGCCAGGGAAACAGCTTTCACCAGCAGGCCCAAACCTAACTAGGTGGCATTGACACTGTTCTTGCAGGAGGCTGATGGTGCAGAGCTGGGGGGCTGGAAACCTCCTGCTCCTCCTGGCAAATACATGTCCAAACCATTTGCCCTGGAGAGGAACTTACTGGGCAAGGAATACAAAATCTCCAACTGTTTATAGAGCCTGCCCAGGCTACAAGGAAGCAATCAGCATTTTTCTTTCTGGTTTAAAATGTTTTACCTATTTTTCAGGCCAACTCTTAGGGAATATTCTTGGAAATCCGAGGGAATAGTAGTTTCTGGGGACACGAACATGTCAATAATTACAGGAGCTGTTTGCCATGACTCTCCCATCAACCTGAGATAGTAGAGACAGTTACAATATCAAATGAGAAGTGAGAAGGAAGATCTGACAATGTTTGAGAAGCCACTATGCAGATAGTAAGTGTGCACTGTATTTAGCAAGCCTTGCTATTTCCTCCTGAGAGAGGGCACATCTTGGATTGTTAGAATTAACAGTCCTGTGGTGTAGGTCAGAAACACGCTAACAAATAAAAAGTAGAGGTAAAATTTGCTTTAAAATTATTCTAAATTCTCCTGGATGTACACGCAAGGCTGGGGAGTGGGTGTGTTTGATGTTTTTTCTGTCAGGGGCTTGCAAATAATAACATTACTTTTCACGTTTTGTTAGATTCTGTTGCTAAGCTGAATTCGCCGTGGGGTGTGTGTGTGCGTTTGATGTGCTCCCTAGGGATGGAGGGAAAAGTCAAGCACATTTTCTGAAAGCATGACACACCTAAGACATTAGGTTATGTGTGACACCAGGCACTGTCACATGTATGTCAGAAGGACCAACTTATCCTGGCTTGAGAGAAACTTTTGAAGTCAAACTTGTCTGGCAAGCTGTAGAATAGAGGTACTCCTGTAAGTTCATTGCTCCTCTGATTCTGGATACTGCAAGTTTTGGAAAGTGAATTCCATAACTAGTTCTCATTTTATGTCCTGAAATGACCTGTTCAAAGCATAGGATGTGGCCTTTCCCAGAGTCTAGTGGGAATGAAAATCAGATCTGGAGCCAAGTCCAATGGTTTAACACATCTGTACTGGAAAGAGAATATTATACTTTTATGTTAGAATTGTTTGATATACTTGTATACTGTGTACCCAAGAGTAAGCTCTCTTATGCTGTTTTATGCAACTGTAAACTTGGGATGAACTGCCTTAATGGGAACTTCCTGAGTCTTGATCTTGATCCTGTCACATTACTTATTCCTTCTCACTTATGTAATGCTTATTTTCTTTTACTAACACCATTATGTTATATAAGCTATTAATAGGATACTCAAATGATCACCTGGGTAAGCTTTTGTATGCTTTTTATCTGTTTTTCTTTGCATTATCTGACCTTTAGAAAAATACCATTAAAATACATTTTGTGCTGTACATAAATGATTTTAAATTAATTGTTTACTAGATATATGACATTTACATGCAGTGTGAGTTACTTATGCATGTGAAAGGAGAGATTAAGAGAGCTTTTTTATATCAGATGTACAGTATCACATTTATGTTGTGTCCACCTGCCATCAGAGGCCTTGTAAGACCTTTGACATTTAATTTGCAGGTTACAACCAAATTTCTCACCTGTTGCTGTGCTGTTGCCTATCTTGCTTTCATAAACCCTCGTCATCTTCTTGAGATACTTTTTTGTGAACTTATTCAGAGATACACCACAACACTGAATTCTACTGGATCTCTTTGAGTTATTAATTTCAACCTAATCATGTGCCCATCTGGTCCCCTCTGAGGCTGCTGCCTTTGATTGCACCAAACCTTTGCCTTCACACAATACGTAACTGGTGTAAATATAGGTATTGTTTAGCTCTGATGTTCTTACTAATTAATCTCCCTGTAGCAAAAGGGTATCTTACCCCAGGAAGGGAGGTGGGGCAGCAATGGTGGTCTTGAAAACAGCAGCCCAGGAATGCTGATGGCTCTGAGCAGGAGCCTGATGCCACACTCCTGCTGGCAGTTCAGCACCCTGAGCTGTAGGAAGTCCAGGCTCTGAGAGAAAGTGCAGCCCAGGAGCTGAGGGTAAGCCAGGACAGGGTATTTCATGCCCATTCCCTGCAATCTCCTCTTGCATCTTCATGCCCACCTGGGTTCTCTGTTCAGAATAAAGTCCTGTTCTCTTACATATCTAGTCAAACATGACACATCAGCAGCTGGTTGTAACCCAGCATGAGACTGAGGGTGTATGTGAGAAAAACAGAAGTAAAATACAGCAGGTGAAAGCCCTCCTCAAGCTTTTTGGACCACTCCAACATCTTCCAAAGGGATCAAAATTCCTGTATACAAAGTGAGACAGCAATCCGCCTCTTCCATCTTTGGGGCCTCCATCAGCAAGGTGCTTATAAAAAACATACAGAATACAATATAGGATTTTTGTATTTTAATATTTCCTCTCTGCTTGGCTTGGCAGATGTGCCTGGGTACCATTCAGTCAGTTTCCATGCATCTTCTGTGGATACTGACCTGCAGCCCATAGTCCATGCAATCGTGCTGGCTCCTGCTTACAGCCTGCTCTCCGTTCTTCTGCTCCCCTGCCTCGAAACCCTTCCCAAATGGGGGATCAGTGATGCCAGGTATCTCTGAACTCACAGAATGGGAAAACTCATGCTTAGAGGATTTTNTCCTCCTATTTGCCAAAACAAGAAGATATCTTACAGTTCAGCCAGTCTGGCTTTTTACTCTATCTGACTATTAACTTTGCTAAAAGAAAGAAAAGTACAGGGAGTACCACTGACCATCAAAGGCAGCCTTTGTGCTACATGGATTTAGCTAATGGTTGATGTTTGTTTGTCTTTTCTGCTTCAATTCCAGCAAATACTGGGATTGAATTCGGCAAATTAACATGACAAAGTCAATGTCAAGACCCATTACAATGAAGAGAGAGAGAGGGTTCTTATTTGCAGGGTAGTTTCTTAACAGCCTGGTTTCAGAGGAACACTTTCCCTTCTTGAATTGTGTGGGTCATGTAGTCATGAGGAAAACAACTCAATGGTGATTAATTTGTTAATTTTTTTTCAGACGGCTTTTTTTTTTTTTTTCAAAAGACTTCCTAAGAAGGCAACAGAATTGTCATTTATCCTACTCCCATCACAATCTTCTAGCTTGATTTTTCAGAAGTACCTAGGTAAGCTGTCTTTCATTCTTGAAGTTTTGTTCAGTGATTTCAACCGAGGAAGACTGGCACCTGCTTAAAGCTGCATCTGGCAACTTCAGAGTTTTCTTTTTCTTTCTTGGCAGTGTGATTATGTTGTCTGGAGGATCTTCCATCGGGCCTTCTGCAGCTTTCAGCTGGCTCCGAGGGCCCTATCCTGCTCCAGCTGTATCTGTGCAAGGTTTGTTACTGTAATTTCATTGTGCTCACCTGCATGTCAGAGAGTTGGCTCTTAAAGACCTCATTTAACCATGACATTTAAATAGGTTCTTTCTCCTGATTGTGAGGGCTGACATGCCTGTTGACTCCAGCAGTTCATCTGGCAAATACCCCTGTAAAATCAAAGAAGCAGCACCAAGTGACGAAAACAGGGCCCTTGCTATCAATACAGGTGCCTTAGCAGGACCACTAACTGATGTTAGTAATCTTCATACTGTTACTGGAAATACCACTTTTTGTTCTGATTGTGCATACTTGGAGAGGTTTCTGGGTATAACTGTTCTTGGAGTAGCATCCAGAAGAAGTGTTCTTTGGCAGAAGTCCCTAGTCTGTGTCCTTGGATCCACCCTGCTAGCACTTTGAGTTTATGGCAGGTGAAACTCCTCGGTGTGTTGCAGGATCTGACTAATTGTATGCTGGTTTAACATAGACCTATTTGCCTCCCTTGGCTTTTTTCATGCTCTCTTTGCATTTTTTTGTGACTGTTAAAACCAAAGGTAAATGCTGGTGGTTTACAGCGCTGAGACTGCTGCGTGGGGACATTGGTGGGGAAGTTTGTCAGTGTATTCTCAGAAAGGCTAAAGATGAGCCATCAGCTGTCTCTTCATTTAAGAAAATTGTTCCAAGATTGTTTTAGTTCTGCAGTGCAGAGAATTAATTCGTTATAAAATTGGATACTTAAAGTGGATATTTTGTGACTTGTAAGATCTGAATAAAACCAAGCAGAAATGATTCAATTGTTTATATAAAGGACTTCTTCCAGGAATATTTGATTGCTTAACTGCAGTCCTCACTAATTCCTACCACTCTGCTTAGGGAAAATAGACTCCTAAAATAGTAGTTTTAAATCCTCTTCAGTATCCTTTCCTTTTAATTTCTTTTTACCACGTTGTGTGCAGTCCCGTAAACACATCACGGTAACAACATGACACTGTTTTCCAAATATAGCTCTTCTGAGGAATGCCTTTTTCTGACTGTTAATATCTGGTTTGGTTGCTCCTTTGGCCCCTCCCTTTGGAGCTGTGGGGCTATTCTGCCAGCTTTGGCTAAAATGAGTGTGTGTTTGTATGTGTGCGTGAGTGGGAATGCAGGGAGGGGACGGGTCCTTTTTGGTACTGCTGTGTCAGTATAATGGGTGTTTTGTTATGGATCAAATTGTTAAAATAAATATCTCCTGTTTGACAACAAATACTGTGGTGCTTTTTAAACTTTATCTGCAATTTAAGGCACTATGTTTCAGTAATTAAAAAAAAATAATTTCTAGTGATAGCCTTTTAATTCACTTCAAAGTGCTGTGGGTTCCAATTCTGTAGTATCAGGTTTTAATAAGATGACATGGCTTTTCTCTTCGATGGCAGCTACTCTGTTTAATTGTTCAGTAGTGATTTACATTTTAAAACAAATGGAGCACTAGAGTTTTGAACAAGAAAGAAACAGCAAGGTGGACTGAAATATTTTATATTTTTTTTTAAGCAGGCAACTTTTTGGAAGGCTGTATTCTGTGGTCTCCAAAATGTTTAAGTTGCTGTTGTGTGAATTCATGTGAGAGAAGGATGACAGAGAACTCAAGTGCCTCATTCTATAGTGTGAGATGAAGTTTGTGGGTGGACTTTTCACAGGGTTGCATTATGCTTTGTCTCCATGTGACACGCCGGTTAAATGGACAGGACAAGCCTTTGTAGTTTTGCAATGTTCCATTGTCGTTTGGCACATCAGAAGAACACAGTACTGGTGCAGCTGTTCATAAAGGGTGATTGGAAAACCTTGTTTGGGGCAAGACAGAAAATGCTATCTCATAATTATGAGTCTGAGTTTTGAAGATGCTTCTGGCAATGTGAAACACTCCCTTTCCTTAAAAACATGATTATCTCTAATCCTTGTTGTGTGATGCTGCAGATGGAGTCAGTACTGAGCATCTATTAGCAATTCAGATACACGGGGCTGAGGTTGAAGTTTTGATCTTTTATGCTCTCCAAGGATCTCTGAAGAGTATTTTTGGCCTGGGGGTTTTACACAGTCCTATTTTGTGAGAAATGCTGAGCTCCCATTTCTTTTCTTTCTGCTTTGCTGAGGGTGGGGCTCTGAAAGCTACTGCTGAAAACTTCAGTTGTAGCCTGTCTTTTTGAAGTAGTTGCATTTTAAATACTTAGTGAGCTTAAAGTATTCTAATTTCCCCTGTAATAACAAGCACCTTCCTCTAACGGTAGCCGAGAGGAGACTCGCTAACAACACTTTCCACCCTCGCTCCCCAACTCATGTGGAATCTCCTACCCCAGGGTACCAGACCTGTTCTTCACTGCTGACCTGGACACTAACCTTTTACTTTAGGAAGGAAGGAAGGGTTTGGCCTGAACTGAAAATTGAGGAGTGTATAATCCATTAATTAGATGCCATCTCTTACAGCTGCCACCTTGCATCAGAGGCTCCTGGGAGGTTTTGTAGAGTCCCAAAGAGCTGGTGCCATGCCGAGAGAGCAGACTGGAGGGAGCAGAGGGTGTCAGGTATGTGCTCAACTGAGGGGTTTCACATGTCCTGGAAAAGCCATACAGACACCATCTCATATTCCTTGCCCAGACTGTGGAGTGGGGAAACAGCACTTTGTGGCTTTTTATCCCTGATCTGGTGAAGTCCATATGTTTGCCTGGCAGGTCTGTGCTGATGATTTGAAAATTCAGATTTTCTGTATACTGAGACACCTGTTTTCTGGATACTTGCAGGTTTTATCACAGTCACTGAAATTCAGTGTAAGTGGACAGATCTGTCCTTGCTCTTATTTACTCATTGGTGCTTGTCTTAAGAAGGAGCTATCACAGAACAAGGTGAAAATTCCAACTGGCACATTGATCACAGTGAAGGTGATACGTCACACGTGTATTTCTTCTGCTCAATGTGTACAAATATGGGACTCAGGAGATGATGCTCTCTCGCCCTGGCTGCCCTGTAAAAGATTAAAGCTTGGTGCAGTTTGTTTGATTAATTCCAGTGTAGCAGAGCCCGTTGCTAGTATGTGACCAGGGGCACAGAGACAAAGGAGGGTCTTCAGAACGTGTTAACTGCAGGGGTGCGGGGGCGGCTTTTCCAAAGGTCACAGAGAAGGGTCCGGCCCAGCTCCAGGGGGAAGTGATCTCCCTGCAAGGGAGAGCAAATGCTGCTTTTACGTATGCGGGGCTCTTATTTGCTCTCCATGTGACAGCACAAAGGACAATCAAAATTAGTTCATATATTCATTCCTTTATTTTTTTCTCTTTCTTGATGAGTCACTGTAATTACTGAAAACTAATATGTTTTCCAACATTAACATATTGCATGAGCTATCAATATTCTAGTGGACTCATGTTCAGAATGTGCAAGAGATATTGTGCTTGAAGAGAACTTCCTGTATTTAATTAAGTAGCTTACATATACGTGGTACTTTTCAGAAACATGAAAAGACTAATCTCAGAAAGGATATTGTCAGGGTGCATAGTATGAAATGACATATTGCACTATCTTAATGTATCAGTATTTTCTATTAATGAAAATCTTAAAAAACAACAAAAAAACCCAATCAGAAAATGATTATTCAATAATTTTACCAGTGAATCTTCTCACACCTGTGTATTTTGAGTTTTTTCTTACAATCAGAAAATACTGCTTGCAAAAACTCTCTTGGTCCTTTTATCTTTGCACAGGGTCACCTGGAATGATCTCAGCATTTCCATACAAGCAGTAGAGAGCTGCTCTTTCTGGTGTCAGACTTGCTTTCTGGTCCAACAGGTATGGGAGTACGTGCTGAGGTTCTATTACTGTGAGTTGTATATTTATAATCTTTAAAGCACCTCTTTTCAGAAGCAAATTAAACTCCTTGGACAGGATTTGAAAAGTTATTGTGGTTCCTAAAATGCAGATTGTCTCTAGTTGTGACTTTTAAAACATGAATTAGGACTCATAGATACTTCTGACAATCCAGGTTAGTAGATACTTGCATCTTTAGGCCAAATATGGCCTCACTTCTTGAGGATGGGATTTAGGCAATGCTGTCTTTTGGAGATGTGTCTGAAAGCATGCAAATATTTTACTGAAGAAGACTAGACTTTAAAACTGTGTGTTTCAATGTTTTGTGTCATTTGGCTGACAGACCACACCTTGAGCTTCGCGGGATCTGTGTGGCTGGCTGAATTTCAGTGCTGCATTTCCTGA
Organism: Grallaria varia; assembly: GCA_013396735.1. Taxonomy (NCBI): domain Eukaryota; kingdom Metazoa; phylum Chordata; class Aves; order Passeriformes; family Formicariidae; genus Grallaria; species Grallaria varia. Next base: position 359,747 of record VWZG01011012.1, on the reverse strand, counting down.
AAGTGAAGGCTTTGTGCAGAAAATGGTGCACTTTACTGCTGGCACCAGTGTAAGGAAGGAAAGTTTTATCCGAAGCTGCCTGATGTGTCCCCCAAAGTCCCTTAAGGTAACCACTCTGCTGGTGAGCCCGGGCTTGCAAGTAGCTTTAGACTCTGTTTCTATCATGTCCTAAACTGTTTGAGATAGTATCTCAAACTAGCATGTAAAGACCTATATAAATGCTAATTATTACCAAAAGTGTCCTTGTGGCTATCCTTGTTGAAAACTGAAAGAATCTCACTAACAAATTCAGTAGAAAAATTAGCCTATCTTTGCTTTTCTTGCCACCTATTTCCTTTTCAGTCCTGAATAAAAAATCAGCCTTTTGATGACCAAGGTATCAGATATGTTCCCAGGTTATACATGCTGGGGTTCTGGAGTTCTTGGCTTTGCCACGGACTACAAGTTTATGAACAACTTTAAGGTTCAGTTCTTGAGCAACAAGTTCCTCTGCAAAGCTGCTGTTACAGTATCTTTAAACAAACTGAACTATTCTAACATGATGTTGGGATTAAGGGTAAGCAACTGTCTTTCTCCCATTTTTATATCATTTGGCAATATTTATGACTGAATATATTGTAGTTGGAGCTTTGCAGCCAATGAGTCATTGCAAATGAACTCATTATTAGAAGACAACCTAGTTCCGGTTCAGAAACACATTGCACCACTGAAGTAACAATATACTAGAATTCATTTTCATGGGTAAAGCCTCAACACGAGAGGATGGGCAGCTGGGTGGCTGAGACTTGTTCAGGAATGGTGCCTGCTTTTTGTGTTTTTAGGAAACAAGCAAGCAAACAAAACCTGCGTAGAGCAGAATAAAAATCATAACGGTAGAAAGATTCAATGAAAAGCCTGACATTCTTCTGGTGTTCAACAGCCCTTATAACAATGCACACCGTTCTCCTGAGTGTGTCAGCCACCCAGGATATTCAGATCAGCAGAGATTCAGGTCTCGGGGAGATTCATGGTCCTACAAGAAAATTTATAATGGTGACAAAAATGGAATGAAAACCAATTTCCCTCCTTTTTACGTATTTTATCTTGAATTGTACCTTATGTGACAGGACCACAATTAATATCTCTTGTAAAACAGAAGGCTTGTTAAATTGGCCTCATTATGGTTGCTGAGCTGGTGTGCTGCTGCTGAAAGGGATTCCCCCATTATCTGTGTTTGACACGTGCTCCTAATCAAGCAGGCCAATTCTGCTTTATCAAAGGTCTGTCACATGAGTGGAGATAATATTTATTCTGACTTGTACTATTAGCGTAAAAAACGTAGGTTGTGTTGGCAGACCCATAACCCTCTGTCACAACTGGTCACGCAGAGCATTTATTGAGGTGTTCCCTTTCTGCCAAGGTGATTCCAAATATAGTCCGCCTTTCACTGCTAGGGGGACCCAGGTCATTTCAGCTTTTTAAAACCTCTGCTTTAAAGGAATATTTATGAAATGAAACCTCACAGCAAGAAGTGTTAAGCTACAAGATTAATATTAATTCTGCAATTTCCTCCACAGTTTATTGATGAAAGAAAAAAAAAATCCATCAGCCCTACATATCCAGCTTGCTTTGGAAGCTTGTTAGCAATAAATGTTCTCCTTTCTGAGAGGTCTTAGAATGTGTCACAATATAGCCTCATTTGCTGAAAATTTTCTGAACACTTGGTTTTGTTTCATATTGATACTCAGTTTATCAGGGACAGTAATTTGTTTATAGAACTGTTCATAGAAAATGGATGAGATTCAACAGAGGTGATACTATTTCAGTCCATTTCATTAATACACTAATGCAAGGCTTAAGAACATCACCTGCAAAATTTTTGCACCGGTATTTTCATACTGTTACAGTGTTAACTGTTCAAAAGAAACATTTGTGGCTGTAATGCAGCCTCATATGTTTGTGTGAGAAACCAACTGCCCCAAAACACAAGCCAAAAGCTCTCTTATTTACATGTAAGAAATTTTGGATACCAAGCTAGATCCATACAAATGTTACATACATATATATGTATACACACTTATATATACATACGTATGTGTATAACCTATACAAATGCTACAGACATATTTTTGATTTTTCATCCTTTTCCTTATATATATGCAGCATCTCTAACCAGAGGAGGATTCTTCCTTGTCTCCAGTGATACAAAGCAGTTTCTGATTTGAGGCAGAAGGTGAGAACTGGGAGGAAAGGCAATTGACAGCACTCATGCCAACTGTTGGAATGATGCTGCAACACCCTGGCCTGGACTGATTGCTGGAAGAATGACAGAGAATTGAGGTGAAAGGGTGTTGTTGTCTATACAAGTCTTTATTTGGTTGTTTATANTTTTTTTTTTTTTTTTTTTTTTTTAACGTCAGTACAATTTCTTTCTTGGATTACGAGGAAACTGAGAGATCACTGACCCGCTTTTTGCAACAAACTCCTTGGTGCAGCAGTGCTGAATATTGGCAGATACTTCAAACATTGAAGCCAAGAGAAAACAAGAATGCTTCCTCCCCAGAAAGAGGTGTGGAAATGTGCAGAAGTTGCTGTCACATCAAGGAAGAAGGTGAGGCATTGTGAGGGTGCTGAGTCTGAATGACCTGAGTGAAAGCAGATACTGTCCTGCAAGTGCCTGGAAGAAGTTTTGCAGGAGAGGGTCCTCATGAGCAAAGCTTAGTGCCGGGGCCCTTGGCCTCCCCTTTCCTTTTGTTTTGGGGCTGAAATGCTGGATGTCCAGGATTCAGATGATTTCCCAGTCACTATTCTGTTCCTGGAAAAGCTTTTTTTCTGCTAATGAGGGCCTTACGTTTATGATTTGCTTCACTATGCAGAAAATCTTCTGCTGGGACTGTAATTCAGAAGACAACATTTGCCTCCTTCTCCAAGAGGTGATCTGAGTCACTGAGTTGATGCCAAGAGACTGGGCCCTGTATTTGCTGTTCAGAAGGGAACTCTTCTTTCTTTCTTCCCTTTCCAAAATGAAAAGCTCTATAGTGTTTCTCTAGACCCACACAGAATGATGAATGAATAGATGTATTTTACAAATGAAGAGACAGAACACTGCACTAGAAAGACTTTAGTCTGATTGCTTTTAGGTACTGTGTGCAGAATGTTGAAATATCATATGGAGGTATCATATTTTAAATTGGTCAGTCACAACTTGGAAATTATTAATGCATTTTTCAGTCAAAACATCCAAAACAGATGAAGCTAAAAGCAAAATGATGTTTCTGATCATGTAGATAATAATCTTTCCTTTTTGCAGACTCATCTTCCATGAGCTCCCAGTGTTGTGTGTACTTCCAGGACCATGTAGTTGAGGCATAATTAGTGAGGTTAGTATAATGCCATATTTGTTTATTCATGCCTACTTCATATTTATTAGATGAGATATCCTTATCATCTGTGTTGGAAAGCAGAAAGCATGGAGCTGTATTTTTGATGAATAATTTGTTTGTGAAGCTGATGCTTTTGCAGACGTAGATCATCAGTTAAATAAACATGGTTACAGACAGCAGAATGGTCCTGGTGGGGAAGTCTGTACCCCCTGGACCTTAACCAGTCCCACTTGCACAGAGTTCTTGCAGGCTTTGTAGTTCTGCTGCCCTGTACATGCAGTGAGCTGCCTGTCAGCTGCACCGTGCCAGGCTGGGGTAGCAGAAACTCCCCAGGCATTGCTGTGCTGGGAGCAAGCAATGCTTGCACCTTAGTTTGGGGTGTCAATTACTCCTGACTTTGGTAGGGCTTGGAGCCAGACGACCTTCCTTAGTTATTTACAGCCCTTGGAGAAGAGGACACCTACATGAGCTGCAGTTCGCATGGGTTATCAGAGCACAGCTCTGCTTGTGCTTTCAGATTTTCATTCATTTCTGTTGCACAATGTCTTAAGCACTTTGCAAGATGTGGCAGGAAGGATGCAGGAATACATGACTGCGTTTCCTGCAGCAAGTCCATCTTTCCCACTGTAGTGGACGGAGGTCTCAAAGGGAAAGTCCAAGAGTTGATAATGGCAGGGAATAACTCAGTTTACAGAACTGAGTGGAAAAATGCTGAGAAAGTTGTAATTTCAGGCATGGTCTGATGCAAGAGGTTGATGTTCTGTAGGAACTTCTGAACATAATTAGCAAACAACGATGGCCAAATTCTTTCCTCTAAGTCTTCCTAATTTGGAGGAAAGAATGGAAAGAAAAATCTTGCACATGCAGAGCTCAGAGATGTGCATTATTTCAAAACAGTGGGCTAAAAATATAACTTGAAGTGTTTAGAACAAAGATAACCCTTAAAAAAGTCTTTCATTTAGAGATATGGCAAACTCGAGAAACAGAAGTGAAGATCTCTGCTTGCACTGAGAGCTGATATGTCAAAGTCAGTGACACTGGGGTCAGTTTTAGCTGGTTGTGGAGGACTTCGGGTTTTTTTAGTAATTGCACGGTGACATCTCAGTGTATTGTCCAGAGAATTTAATGGAACCAAAATGAAGTGGTTTATCTGAAAATTCTGGGGCAAAGTATTTGTGTTGTGAATGTTAGACTATAGGAGTCAGGCTGACATTTTGCCAGAAAATGTGATGGGGGGGGAATTCTTTGGAAATTTCAAGAGATTATAAACAGAATCTGTCTGGCAAAAGGTATGAAATCCAACGTTTTTGTCTACTGTGATATTTAAGAAATGCTACAGATATGAACAATTGAACAGTGCAGGGAGTGGAAAAGAAACTCCTGTTCATCCTTTAATCCTCTGTAATTCCCTTCTGAGAAATCCAAGTATCAAGATGACTGATTTATAACGGCACCCAGCCAAAAATATAATTGTTTCTTTTTACTCTTCAAATTTTAAGCTTGGTGTGGATTTTTAGAAAGGAATGTCTTTGTGGAAATTGGCTATGCCAATGGACTTAGAGTTTTCAAAGGAAAGAATTTAAAGAAGTTATATTCAATTCAGCACCTTATCTAAATATTCCCCATAGGTAGCTATGTACTCAGCTGACTAGCTGCTAGGTTGATAGCCCTCCTGGAAACACTGTCCTTACACTTCAGTATCACAAAGGCCTTCTGTTTTAATTCCTTATACATAAGGAAAACCCGGAATGGGCTCCAGCGTGAATAGGACAAGAAAATGGGATGCACATGTGTGAGAAGTTTAACATATGTGCAAGTGCTCAAAGTACTTCAGCCTGTATTAATAAAAATTACAGATTTTACAATTTTAAATTAATTTTTCGCTCAAAATAGTTATCAAATGGCTTTCTATTCTATATTTCATTTTAGAGTTTATACAGTATTTCAAACTGCCCAAAACATACAGTTCTTACTTGCAGAGCAAATAGAACAAGTCATTATGCTGGAAAACTGCTGTGTCTGCCTGTCTTCTCCCAGTTTCTCTTAGTTATTACAGGCAGTTTGAAACACCTTCCTTTTTTACATTTATGCCTATCTTGCAGCCATATTTTTTATCCTCCAGATCATACTATATTAAAACAGTGTGAAAGTTAAAAGTGATTGTGGCAATGAATCAAAGTTATTTCAGGAGTAAGCTGATTTTTAATTTTCTGTTAATAGGTAGTATTTTTATAATAAACTATTTTTTTTCTGGCAGTCATTATTCATCAAAAAGGATTTTTGTGTATCTCCAAATGGGTAGCGCTGTGCCTTTTTATTGGCTCTAAGCCTAAGACGGCTCAAGTGTGTGATCAAGTATACCGGAAAAATCCTTTGTCCATTGCTAAACCTTATGAAATTGTAGATCAAAAGAATTTTCCTATCTTACAAGGACTGTGGTACTATTCATGGGCTAAAAATGACTGTCAAAGTAATAAAACAACTACTGTTGTCAGGGAAAGATTAAAAGCAGCAGCTGGATTGTACACAGTCAACTTGAAAATCTTTCTCTAGGAAGGTAGATGCTTTAGAAAATGATCTGGCTTTTCAGTTGATTTGCCATGATTGGCAGCCCCATAAAATGGCTACTGACACAGGAACTTGCAAAAGAAAGAAGCCTTTTTTTTCCCTATAAAAGAGCATATTCTGCTTCTTGCCTTCTCCCAAATTGGACCCTGCACTTGGAAGTGAGATGTAATGCAAGTGTCATGGCGATGATGGGTGCCAGCCTTTTCCTCTGTTTTATCCAATTTGCTTATCCTCATTTTTTTCTGAAATCATTCCTGCTGTCAGTTTTCTTCAGCTTGTATTTTAACCTATGTTCATTTTACTGTTTTAGTTTTGCCCCTTGAGTTCATCTGTACGTTTTGCAATTCTCCTTATATTTGGTATATTGCCACATCAGTTCCCATGTAATTTCTCCAAGATCATAATCATCTGGAACAGTACCAAATCCATCTAACCTCTGTTCAGATTCTACATTTATCCTGGTATAAAGGAGTGAATATTTTTAATTGTCTTCATACTCATCGCCATCCTGCTCCTCAGATTAGCATATGTGCAACCTTTGAAACTTTGTTTATGCAAGGTCAGCGTAGTGATTTCTTTAATTAAGTCCTTTCATTCAATTTAATTATCTTTCTTATTTCTAGTCATCCAGACTTTCTGGTTCTACTGAATGAAGCAGAGTATCTTTCTATCTGTATCATAAGACTTGGCCATCTGCCTTCCACTTGTTGGTGATTTTTCCTAGACTGTATTTGTCTTTGAGGTTTTCTTTCCTGATAACTTTTTGATTTTTATTTATTTATTTATTAACATCTTCCCTCAAGTATTTCTCACTACATAACTTGCTAACTTGGAGAGTAGCTTATCTTTCTTTGATCCTGACAGCACCGTTGGAAATTAACTCAATGGTTTGCCAACTCTTTTCTTCCTGGCTTTTTATTCCAGCAGTCCTCATACAGTGATTTTGGGCTCCACGTTCCCCTGTGAACATCATTACACCTCTCCTCACCACTGCTTGGCTGGATTGTAAATACAAGACCTGTTTGTCTGCGCTGTTTTCCTTTAGGGTTGTGTGCCATGGAATTGTGAGTGGACAGCTGTGTTCCACTATATCTGATTTTCTGTGCACTGCTCTTAAAACCACATATGTGTTTGGTTTTTGTGGGTCTGTAAGGATACATGTGTGTTGCCTAATTTGTCCCTGCTCAGGTTCAGTGGTGGTGGCCGTACCTGGTTTGTAGGCGTGTCCATTTTCCTCTCGCTGGTTCTGATGCTGGGCTCAGGACACACTGCCCACAGCTTCAGGTAACATCAACAGTGTTCTTCCCATCTGTGCTGAGCATGGAAAACTTCCACTGGGAGCCAAAAACTACCGTCCCTTCTGTGCCCTGCTTGGGAAACACAAGCTCCTACAGAAGGTGATGGCTGGAGTGATTCAGGAGGAATGGTGTTCAGCAGAGCTGCTGAGTGGGAGAGGCGCTGGATGCAGGCGCTGTGGTCCACCCTCTGGGCAGTTACCCTGCTTAAAACTCCTTTACCCAAATCCATAAGCACCACTATCTGAATGCCTTCAGCTTCTTCTCAGGCTCTAACAGCAGCACCAAGCCTCACCCTCATTGACCGTGGACCTTGAAAAAGCAAAGAACAATGTCTGATGGTTTTTTTCAGCTCTTTCTGAAGGAGAAATGCAGATAAAAGCAAAGCTCTTTGTGACTGATTTTTTTCACTATCTACTTGAAAGGCAGTGGGTCAGAATTAAGGCATTTTTGCTGTGGAGGAAATGTGTGGGATGTTGGCTGCAAGCCAGTAGCCACTAACATCCCTGCTGCACTAGGAATACTTGAATGAAGTGGGCGTCAACCTCGGGAGAGCGGGCAGCCCTACCTACATCAGAGGAAAACCTCTTCATTGACATTCAAGGAGTACGAATACTGACTGGAGACAAACTGGTCTGGGAGATTTTTCTGCGGGGAACAGTTACATCTCAAGAATCGTCATCCAGTGTGGAAGATTGTCCTCGTGCCTGTCAGGTCCCATTCATTCTGCGCGAGAAGAGATCCATGCAGTCCCTGGCTTTTCTGACAGTTTTAGAATTTCATCTTCCAGTTCTGTTTTCTCAACACAAAGAATGATGAAATAACATCCGGAGCTTTCAGGCAGTAGTCCATGCTACAGTCAGTCTTTTAGGTTTTTTTTCCCAAAACAAGAATAAAGATCTGAAGTATGTCAAATGCTTCTATAAAATACAATTTAGCCAGACACTCATCTTGCTTATGTCCAGCTGCATATCCACGGGGAAAAATAAAAGTGATTTCTAGAGTTTCTTTGTAGCACTAAGTCATGAATCTGAAAGATCAAACAAAATACTCCCAGTGTTGCCTTTCTCATTGTTATCTGCCCTTTCACTGAGTTAGTCACCAGTTCTATCCAGTCTAAATATGAGCACATTTTTCTTGAACCAAGTCCATCAGCCCGTCTTATTTGTGACATCATTGAATTACTAGAAACTAGTAGATTATTTTTTTAAACAGGGAAAATGGCAATGGCGGAAAAAGGGAAGAAAATGTTTTGACTAAGTGTTGACACTGGACAGAAGTGGCCTTATCAAGACAGAATGGCTAGAATAGAGCATCACAAATACTTTAAAATGCTCTTCTCCTTGCAGGGAAAATAAAGAGATCCTGGACAAGTGACAAAACTACTTCAGTGTAAATCTAACTGTTTACATGGTAGTGATGATTTAGATTATGGGTAGTGGTGCATGTTGACTCAAACATGTCTGGTCTAAGAACACTGAGGTTACAGAAAGAAGGGGGGGAAAAAAAGTGAGTTTGAGCAGGATTTGGGAAAACTAGACCCATGAACTGGTGCAGGTCTACCAAAGCAGGGTAATTTTTTTGTTTGGTTTTCTTATGGATAATAGCTTTGCATTGACAATTTGCCTTTCAAATTCTGTTTTTGGAAATGACCAAACAACGTGTTTGTGGACAGTTAGTTTGCAGTGTCCTCACGCCCTGGGCAGGAGGCCCTGGGGCAGGGGGAACGGCTTTAGGGCCTCAGGACTGCATAGTTCCCATGGCTGGGAAACTGAAAATCCCCAACCAACTAACAGAGCAGGTCTGGGTGGGTTGGTGGGTATTGACTCATGTGAATTAAGCATGAAAGAATAGGGAGAGAAATGTACTTGCTAGAGCAAAACTAACTGTTGGTCTTCTAGTCAGCTGGAAAAGTGAACTAGGGTGTGCAGCTTGAAAAAAGGTGTGAGGCTGAGGGACTGTGCAGCCAGGAGAGCCCTTGGACTGATGGATGTGATGGAAGTTCCAATTGCCAGCACAAATGTGGCCATCTGTGAGAGGACACAGAGCCAGGAGCCCAAGTCTGAGATGAGCAGAAGGACCTGGAAGGAAGCTTAATGGCAGCAACACAGGAAAGAGAGAAGGAATGATGGAGAAGGTTTGGATGCAATATTTGAAGATACTTAGACACTTCAACAAGAAAAATGGTCTGAGGAGTAATATCCGCAGGAAAATGGAAGAAAAGAATGTAACTGCAATGTCTTCTACTGTGAAGCACCTTTCTTTTTCTGAGATTCCTGGGTAGCAAGCAGCAAATTAGCAAATCCTCAAAATGAATTTGGAAAGTAACCACAATATCTGCTCTGAGAGAAAAGTTTAAAATATAGGGTTTTTTTTTAAAGGAAAATGTGCCGGAGGGCTGAGAGTTCTTAAGACCAAGTTATAAACCTTTGAAAATAGGATTTTATAATGGAAATGCAGAGATCATTAACTATTGTAAGCACCTCTAAGAATGACACCTCTATAGTAAATTACATTCAAATTAATATAAAACCGTAAAGATTCTCTGACAGCTTTGATTATGTAAGTTGATTTTAGTAGTTAAATGTTGACTTTCTATAATGCATTCTCCAAATATTATACTGAATGCTGCATCATATATAACAATTACCATGTCACAGTGCTATTTTGTGTAAATTAAATTATTGACAGCAATATAATTTTGTATTCACTTTATTATTTTGATCCATTTTTCTGTCAAAATATACAATGACTCTTCACTAGATTTAGAAACCAGGAAAACTCTTTAGATGGTGAAGTATTATTCTCCATGCATTATTTTTCCTTAGCCTGTAATGAGGTTGGGGGAGAGAGGGGGAAGCAACATTTCATTCCTCCTCTGAAATTGTGTGTGTTTTTAGACACGTTGTCAACTTTAAATTGTGTTTCAAGAAGTGTGCTTATCAGAAAGCCTGCAAAGTCCATGGCAGGCCTGGTCAGCCTGTCCAGGCCTGTGGCAGAGATGGTGTTTTTAGTGTGCTCCAGCACACGTGCTGTCCTGAATCACAGGACGGGGTTTTTATGTGGTTCTGATTATTCAGCCTGGCTTTAAGGAGGGTCTCTTGTACATCACAGGGTCAATACTTCCTGTTCTTTGATAATCTCTTATGGACTGAAGTGAAAAAGATTATCCATCTGGCACAGCTCTTTCTTCACACCTTCTCTTCTCCTTTGTGGGATATGGCAACAGTGATTATCCCTCCTTGGATGCCTGGAAAGTACTTGCAGGTTGTGGTTGTAACTGCAGATCAATACTGGTGTAATGTAGCCCTTAGAGTTGTCTCTTTTACCCTCCTCCAGATGCACAGCCTGTCACCTCCTCGTGGCCTGCTTGACACTACAGGGCAGAAATGGGCACACAAACTGCATCTTCCTACTGGATCTTGCCTTTCTCCAGGTAGGTACCTTGACCTCCAATGTGGAGACAGTCCAGCTGGAGGACAGTCACATAAAGCCCAAAGCCTGCATCAAAAAGGCACCGGGAAGCCCCAGCATGACTCTGAAACATGGTTTTGGGTGCCATCCTACAAGGTGAAAGAAAAGGGCTGAGCTGCTTTTAGGCAGAAAAGAGGGCGGAATGCAGCACATCACACACCATGGGCAAGGACTCTTAACTATGGGTATGAAAATTCCTTCCATTCTGAGTGGTGGTAGAAAGGCTCAGAAAATGTTCATCTTCTCAGCTGGTCCAGTTCAGGAAGGTTGAGGAAAGCCTACTTTGTCAGGTTTAGTTATGGCTTAGGTGCTGCCAAGCCTTAGTCATATCTGCATCTGCTCAATAATAAAAAGCAAAGGCACACTGGCACTCCTAAGAGCCTGGGAAGCAGTTTGTGGCCATACAGCTGTGGGCTAGCTGTCTCTTCAGCAAACTGGCCCAGGTCTGTGTCCTTAGTGCCCTGTAAGCCTTAAATTTAAGATTCAGACGTTCTTTGCAGTTGTTATTCAGCTGTACTGAGCATGTGAAGTCAAGGGGACTGAGAAGAAAGCTTCAAGTTGCCAGCATGGTGAGGATGGGACAGGGGATGAGAAGTATTAGGGCAGTTCACCATAGATTTAGCAGTACACTCTAAATATGTCAGAGTTCATTTGTCTGTTGTCCTGAGGTTGGGAACACATAAGAAAAATGTATGTGCGTTCTGTGGCAGCACAAAATCACAAAAACTCATCTGAAACTGATGAAATATGCTCAGCCATTGCATAAGCACTTAATTCAGTATGAAATGTTACTATATTGTTATGTCTGCAGCATATACGAGATTCCCTCGTGCTCAGTTTTAAGGGACAGAAGCCCAGAGACACTTGGCAAGCCTTGTTGGGAATTACTGGTAGTGCTGAAATGTCACTTCTTAGTTTGGGTCATTAATTTTTCCTTTCGCTTAGGCTGTCTTTGTTACTGATAAACACTGCACGTTCAAGATCTGTATTGTGGTGGTGGTAGTAGTAGTGTGGATTTGGAAAAGAATCTGTTTGCTTGAAGGCTGATCTGTCTTACTATGAAATGGCCTGATAGAAAAGCCTTACAGCTCTGTCTGCCTTGCTCTCCTAAGATATTGGTATTGACCTGTATTCTGTTGGCAAACTGAGTTTATTAACAATTATTGCAGATAACTGTGGAAGCACCATGTCAGCACGACCATTTCTGTTAGCTGGTTTATAAAATGCCAGGAAATCATTGATGGATGGAAGAATCACTTCCTTCTAGTTTCTTGTCTAACATTTTGTCGCCACTTGTAAGGAAAGATCTTCTTCCTGCATCTTTCTGTGTGTAATTTCATGTATCTTCCCCTGTATGAAGCAGTTTCACACACAAACACTTTTCAGCCGTACAGTTTTAATAGAACCAGCTTCACTTGGGAGTAGACAAATAGACTTGGGTCTTCTTCTGGCACAGGCACAAAGCACTAAGCCGTGATGCTGAATTTCTCATTTGGCCTCATTTCGTGTTTGATTTGCCAGTGTGGGAGTTAATCATATAAACACAGAAATATGGGGGATAGGGAGAAGTACGTTCTGTGCTGTCCCGTTCAGGTAGCTCTGTTTCTTCCTGGCTTTGTTAATATGTTGCTTAGAGGAGTTTCAGTGGCAGGGGGCTGAAGAACAGGTGGTGATGAGAAGGAGTTAATGTGAGAGGACATGGAGAAATCGTATTGCTCCATAAGAAATTGCTCCTCCCAGCATATTTCTGTGCTAGCCCATATAAACGGGACACTCTAACAGAATCCTCTGACTACACCAGAAGATGCAACAGCATTGAGTTCAGATGTTAAACAAATATATATCCTGGTTCGTCTAATTTTGGCATCTGAGGTTTTAGATGGCAGTCATTCCCCTTGATGTATGAGTGCCCAGACACTGTGGTGGTGAGCTAGGCCTTGTTAGCACCTCGGGTTACTTACCTGGAGAGAGGAACTTGGCACAAAAGGAGGATTTCAAGCTAAAACAGAACAAACAAGAACTGATAGCTGGTTAAGTAATCCTGAGAGTTGGGAAAGATGAACCTGCTGGGCAGGTATTCCCTAATGATATTGTTTTGACTTTAGTAGCCTGCCTTCTCCTGGATGTATCCTCTATTTGTTCAAAGAAAATCATCTGCTCTTCTCAGTTATTTCAAAGTAAAGTCACAAGAATAGCTTGTTCCCACTCTATTCCAAATATAGCTGTTGGCAGCAATTGCTGAGATAAGGGGGAAGTAAAGGGAACTACCAAGGAAGAGGAAAGACAGGAGGGGGAAGAGGGAAAAAGGGACCTGAAAAGGTTGGACAACAGAGTAGAGAGAGAGATACGAATGAGAGGGGAGGTGAAAGAACAAAGCCCATACATTGCAGCAGAGAAAAATAAATCAAAAATAAAAACAAACTCCTGTAAAACAGGTGGAAGCAGCCCAAGTACAGGATGAAAAGGACCATGCCCACCCCCAGGAGTTTTAGCCTTGAAAAGTAACAAAACTGTAAATAAAATCACATCCAATCTTGACTTTGACTCAGATTGTAGGGGTTATAGTATCAGAAAACTTATGCTAATTTACACCACTTGAAGATCTGGCTCTAAAAATTTTAAAGCAAAACATGTTGCTTATTTTAATCTCTTGTGGGTTTGGTTTTTGGCGTGGGCTTTTTTCTGGCATTTGTTTGTTTGTTTTTTGGGGCCTTTTTTTTTTTT
>VWZG01011012.1:278555-333042 GCA_013396735.1 Grallaria varia | reverse complement strand
GGGGTCCCGCCGCTGAGGGGGTCCCGCCGCTGAGGGGGTCCCGCTCCCCCGGCCGTGAGGGCCCCGGCCCTGAGGGATGCCGCTCCCGCCGTCCCGGGGCCCAGGGGTGCCGCCGTCCCGGGGCCGAGCGGTGCCGCTGCCGGGCCCGGGGGGCTGCGCTAGGGCCGGACAGGCCGCCGTGATAAGTTCCCTCGCCGCGCGTTCCCCCCCGCGCCGCCGCGGGAAGGGCGAGAAGGGGCAGGAGCGTCTTGTCCCTTGGCTGGTGGCTGAGCCAGGGTCCAACCGAGCAGGGGTAGCGCACGAGAGGTGCCGTGGCCATACAGCGACTGCGGGAACCATCTGGGTTTTATCGCTGTCTGCTCGATACAGCCAAGCCTTTGGGGCAGGTTTATCGGTCCTCGGGCACTGCCTCTCCCACTGCGGCGCTGGGTCGAGCCCGTGCTGCGCGGCGCCCGCTGTCCTTCCCGCGGTCACCTGTGACTCTGAGTCTGAATGCGTTGTCTTTAACCACAGATGAGCACCGGCGAGCGCATGGAGTTCCAGATGCTGATCCTCAGAGAATCCACATGTGGCAGAAAGGATGGATAATCTTTTGGCTTGGTTCCAGCCTGGTGGAGCCTGCGTGTGGTTGTTTCAGGCTAATGTACAAAAAGGGTACAGCATTTATTCTGCTAGACCATTATATGCAACACCTTATTTAATTTATGTATCTGTGGCAACGACCTTGTTACTTTCTTTCTGATTGGTGTGACTGTGCATAGCAGATCATCCCTAGAAAGTCCTTGGTTTTAAAGTCAGAAATTAACCTGTTAGCACTGAGATTTGTCAAAGAAAGTTAGGTCACCAAAATATACAGGCTTGTATCACCTTGAGCTCTCTTACTTGAGTGGGTGTGCAGCTTGGAAGTGCCATGGTAGGTCTAGGCCCAGCTGGTTAGAATTCTGCAAAGCAGCTGAATGATAATACTTCATGAAATACGACTGCAAGGGCTGCAACCTGCCAAGTTAAAACATTTAATTTTTAAACAAAGTAAATCATTGTGTTTTCTCAATTAAAGACAAACTCAAGTATTAAGATACACATTAAACTTAAGTAAGGTGTGTGTGGCCTTATAGTTTTCTTGCACATTATCATGGAACAGTTTGCGTTTGAAGTGACCTTAAAGATCATGTAATTCTTGGAACACTCTGCCATGGGCTAGATCAGGTTGCTCAGGACCCCATCCAACCTGGCCTTGAACACTGCCAGGGATGGGGCATCCACAGGTTCGCTGGGCAACCTGTGCTAGTGTCTCACCACCCTCACATGAATCATAAATACTGTACATGATTCAGAAATACAAGTGTTGTGGGCATGTGATGGCCCAGTAGAGGATGAAATGGTGACACTGTAAACAGAGATTAGTGTCTTGGATGTGTCTTCCCAAATCTGTTTCCTGCCCTCTATGAATAAGGTTAGTGCACACAATGCAAATTCAGATCGTGGCATCATTACTTCTTCTCCACAAAGAAAGACATTCATTGGACTTGCTGCTTTTAAGTTCCACCTGAAGGTGCAAATCATTGCAGTTTCCAGCTGTTTCTTGTTCACATCCTGATAAGTCTGTTCTGGGCCAGTGTTGGGAGCACTGGGAGCTGTGTATTTCTGTATCTGGCAGGAACAGGTCTGCCTGGCAGAATGCTTAGGATGAGGGGGCATCATCCTGGTTGGAGAGGTAGTCTTTAATGGCCTGTGAGCCTTTTTATATTGGAATAAACTGCCCAGGACACTGACAGTCTCATCAATGCTGTGTTGGATTGCAGCTGGCATTTTGTCGGAAGCTGAGGGATTTGGAAGGCTCCATGTTCAGTGTGATCTTCTATTCAGTCCCCTTCCACAGGGACAGTCAATTTAATTGTGGAGGTGTGGACTGGAATTTTCAGCAGTTACCTTTATCGGTGATAATAATAAATTCTCTATTGGCAGTCCATTTGTGTCCTGGCTCGGCAATTGTACTTTGCTTGCAAGTGAGTGCTGGAATGCTCACTTCTGTACACACTGTCTCTTTTTCTATGCAGCACAAAAATTAGCCATTTTGTGGAAACAAATTCTTGGTATTTGTAGGTTGTTTGCACTTGGAGTAACATGCAATTGTAGGAAAGATCAGCATGGAAAAGCAGGATCCTGAGTCTGAGCTCAACCTGATCTTGACTTACTGTGTGGTAGTAGGTGAGTTATTTGACCCTTTCAGTGCTTATCACTCTGTGAACTATGAATCACATGTCTTGTGTACAGGGACATTTACTAAGGTTTTAAGAGCATTCTTATGTGGACAATCCTGGTGCCATGTTGAACTGGTGAGGGGGTTTATATTTTGCATAATTGATCACCTTATGATCTTCAATGTTTTTAACTACTCTATTGATTGCCGTTTCTAACAGACACAGACAAAAATATGTCCTTGGCACTTAATGTTCCAGTTAAATGCTATATAACACCCACATTTTTTCAGTGCAATAATATTCAAATAAACCCACAAACCAACCTCAATAGAAAAGCAAGCTGTCCAGCTAACTGACAATTAAATTGGCATGTTTTTTCTTCTGAAAGGCCATATTCTTGGCTGGCCTCGACCATCTTGAGCACGTGTGAAAAAAAAACCCCACGGTGTAGTTACTTGGCTGGGCTTTGAGGCTGCTTTGTGTGTTGGTGGTGCAATGACCAAAGTTCAGCCCAGAGGTTTTGTGATACAACCAGTGAGAGGGAGGTCAGGCTCAGGTTATGGTTTTAGTCTCCTGCTGTGTTTGTTTTTTTCCTCACACACGGAAGGAGGACGTGGTGAGAAATGCCGCAGCTATTTTCTCCTGTTCAACCCTGCTATTTCCTGCTATTTTCCCTCCTCTTTCTACTGTGGATGGCTTCTTGCTTCTTTATTGGTGTTATGTATTACAGCTCCTCCTAATTTTGTGAAATGTCCCTTGTTCATTTTCACTCTCTTTTAGGGGTTCCTTCCCGAATCCTCTTCATTCATTTTGAGGTATGAGAATTCCCTGTAGCCATCAGAGAAAACAACGATCTGTAGTGAACAGAAATGACAGCCACTTAGGTAGAATGTCAGTTGTTAGCTGTTGTTAAATGTTGTGTCACAATGCCAGAATATTTTACAAGGTGTAGGGCTTGGCCAGGCAGTATAACCATCCTCTGTTACAATGTTGGCAACAGCTGCAGATGTGTGTTTACACAGGACAAAACCCAAGAATCTTGGTCAAAGAACGACTATTTTGCACTGTTCCTGCCACTGGTTCTGCAAGGGTGTATATTTTAATTTTTTTATAGCTACCACCAATCAAGGAGCTAGATATGAATGCTAGCCAAACGTGACTCAGTTGAGAACAGGGCGAAAATCAGAGAAGACAAACAACATGTCTGTAATATTTGCTGGCTCTCCAGTAATGGCTTACGTAAAAGAAAGTTGGTTATCAGTTATTCATCAGAGAATTTATATATCAGTAGAAACACAGGGGAGTGCTAGATATAACTGTACAGAAATCAAAAGGGGAATTAGGTTCATAGATAGAACAAACATCAAGCAGATCTATGTAACATTAAGACTCCCACCCACCTTTACCATTTCTTTACTGACACACATCCTGTATTCCATTAATTGTTGGAGCAAGTCCAGACAAGGCCACCAAGATAATTAGAGGGATAGAGCACCTCTCCTATGGGGTAAGGCTGAGAGAATTGGGTTTGTTCAGCCTGGGAAAGGGGTGGCTCAGGGGTGACCTAATTGTGGCCTTCCAGTACCTGAAGGGAGCCCACAGGAGAGATGGAGAGGGACTTCTTACAAGAACGTGTAGTGACAAGATAAGGGCGAATGGATTCAAACTGAAAGAGAGTAGGTTTAGGGTAGATAACTATGAAAAAAAGTCTTTCCTGTGAGGGTGGTGAGGCCCTGGCACAGGTTGCCCCGGAAGCTGTGGATGCTCCATCCCTGGAAGCGTTCAAGGCCAGGCTGTGTGGGGCTTTGATCATCCTGGTCTGGTGGAAGGTGCCCCTGTCCATGGCAAGGGGGTTGGAACTAGGTATGGATGATCTTTAAAGTCAGTTCCGGCCCAGGCCATTCTACAATTCTCTGAACCACATAATTCACCCCTTGCTGCACTCTTCATTTGTTGTCGCTTCTCAGTTAAGTACACTATTTCTATATAAAGCACATAATTAATGAGATTTATTGACAGTTTGCTACTGAACAGCCTAGAGCAGAAGTTGGAGTGACTCAGAGCAGGAAAGGCTGTGCAGCATGCAAGTCCCTGTGTGTGAATTTGCAGAGATAATTAGCCTCGTTCTGATCATCTGAGTTCAGCCCCACTGATTTCAGATCTGTGCCACTGTCCCTGACACCACCCAGGCTAGACTGGTGACGGTTGGTTTGGGTTATCCATGGCCTTCCTCCTTCTGAACTCACTCACTGTCTGGGGCCAATCCTGCGTGAAAGGAAGGAGACATTTACCAACATCATTGGAAACTGCCCTCCCTTCATGCCCTCCCTTCTTGGCATGCAGTTTGCAGGAAGGCTTCTCTGTCCAGAGACACTTTTGTAATGTCACTCTTACCCCTGCAGCTGGGGAGCCATTGTCACCAGTTACATGCAGTGGGGACTAAAAATAGAGAGAGAAATCCCCTTATGATTGTGGAAGGAGTTATTATTTGACTTGTCTATGTTTTTCATGTCTCTTTAATGTTTCCTAGAAATAATCTGATTATATAATATGGGAAAAATATGACCTTTATGTCTAAAACTTTAAAATATATTGAAGAATGTTGTTGAAGTGTCCATGATCCAGAGTGCTGAGCTACAGGCAGGAAGGTAAAAAAAAAGAAAGATTTTTTTTTTTTTTAAATAATTACTGAGATGAAAGAAACCCATAGCTCAATTTGTAAGTGTAATTCTGAGTCCACAAAAAGCTGTATTATCACTCTTTCTTATTACTGGCATAACTTTCAAAATAAAATATCAACAGGAATGCATATGGATACTATGTTATGAAAAATGTAACTGGAAATAAATGGGAATCATTGATTAAGCTGGTTCATCTTATAATGTATGGAACACTGTAATTTGGACCTTCACTTTGAGTCTTTTAACTGACAGCAAGGACACAGTTAAAGATGTTGTATGTTTACTTGTGATTTCTTCCTTGCATATCTTTATCTCTGGTTGTATTAAAATAGTTTCATATTTGATATTTTACATAAGTGCAGTCAAAAGTAGCAAAATGCATAGAAGTAATTGATTGTTTTATAGATACAAACTACTGTTTATTTAAGTGCTGGCACTATGTGTTGGGAGAGTTGAAATCTGTTTCCTGGGATAGTTGGTACAGGGTGAAGATCACACTTGGCTGTAGTCGTGATGCTTTTGTTACTGTGAGGGTTTGTCTCCTCCCTGGCAGCCCGTGGTGAGATGGAGTACCCGGTGTCCATCTGGCCGTCGTGGGCAGTGAGTGTGGGTGCTGTGTCACACCCCCTGCTGCTCCAGGTGTGTCAGGAGGAGCCACCACTACTGGGGATCACTGGCACTGGGCAGGGTTTGGGCTCAGAGCATGGCCCTCCACCATGTTTGACACCAGTTCCCTGTACCTTTGAATTTGGTCACTGCTAGACCCACAAGGCCCCTCTAGCCTTTGTTAAATCAGTGCTGAACTCCACCTGGTTTTGTTACTTTTTTAGAGAATCCCAAGGGTCCCATTTGGTTGTTCAGTGGGAAGAAAGATTGTGGGAGACAGCTTGCAAGGTCACCTCTGCTGGGAAGCAGCTGCTGTGGCCTCCAGCTCTCCCCTCAGCAGCTGGTTTTCCAATGGCAAGAGGTCTTCTTGATACGACCCAAGGGAAAAGCCCGAGTAGCATCCAAAACCTCTACAGAGTCCTCTCGCTGGGCAGCGACAAGGAAAGCTGCTCCCCTGCAGGGAAGGCCCTGTGTTTCTGTGCTGGTCTGCTCTCCTGTTATCACTGACCTCGGTGCCATGTTTACCTTTGCCTGCTGTGCGGTAGGTGTGGGGTATGAGCACTTTTGTCCAGGGTAGGGTGTGATTCTGCTCCGTTGCAGCCTGAGGGCTGGCAGTAGATAGCAGGAGATCGCACCCTAACTCTGGGGCCCCCGAGGCTCTGAGCTGTGGGTCTGCCACACACCAGCTCTGGGACAACCTTACTGGTAAGGTCTAAAGTAATCCTGTTTCAGTGGCTTAAAGAGGAACTGCTGTGCCACTGAGTCACTGTAACCTGCTGGGTGCTCGCTCGTAGCCTTCCCTCACTGCCAAAACCACTTCAGCTCAGTCTGTCTTTAAGCTAAGCCTTTCTTTTTCACAATCAGGAGCCAGGACTGGGTATGGTCATCACACAGGTGATAAGCAGTAACACGTGAAGCCGTAGTAACTTGATTGCCTTTGACTGTACGTATAACACGGTATTTAAAGAATCTCTTTTTCAGCAAGAGAGAACTATATAATTTCTTAATGATTTGGGGTCAGATTTATCCCAGCAGGGATCTATATAGGGCTAATCAATGATGTTATATTTAAGAAGGAAAGAATAGCCAAGGAACATTTTTCTATTTTAAATAAATAATTTTTTTTGAAAGAAAGAGTTAGTGTTTAGCAGCAAAAGAGGTGAATGATAAAATTTAGTGGGTAAGGTATTTAGTGGGACAGGAAAATTTCTTTCAGGGTTTTCAGACATTTGTAATGTTTAGGTTAATTGGTAAATCCAATCCAATACTTCTTTGTCCTATAGGTAAATGCTCCATATTAAACTTGAGGCCTCTGTGAGGAAGAAGGAACTTTTATTCGAGTGTTAAAACGGAAAATGGATAAAGGAAAATGGACTGAGGGAAGCAGAAGAAAAAGGCCAAGACCTGCAGAACTGTTACAGCTGCCCATGCATAGCATTGATCTCTCCCGAGGGCCTGACCAACCTCTGACTACTTCCAAATCAAAAATATTAAAATACAAGCACATCATTTAGAAAACACCGCGTATTAATTAGTAGATGAAAGTGGCGAGGGAAACAAGAAGGAATGAAGGGCTGCCAAGTGTGGATGAAATGCCGGTGAAGGAGGTCAGGGGGATGTTCCAGAGAAGCAGCACATGGAGGTGAGTTGATGTGGTACAGGGAGCAAGGCAAGGAGGGAACAGGGAAGCGTGATTCCATGACATACAGCTGCAGATGAACAATGATTAAAGGCGATATACGAAGGCCTTTGGAAGATCAGTGCTGTGTGTAGGTGGGGTTTTGAGGTGTGGGTTGAGATGATGCAAAAATTTTAGTTTCTTTAAAAGTGCAAAAAGTAATTTTAGTGGTGTCTTTGAGGACAAAGTGACAAATCACAAGTTTGGAACTGACAAATCCTTGCCAGAACCACAAACTTGACCTTCACTGGTTGTGCTCTAGTCCTCAGAGTGACCACATGCTCTTTTTCAGTTAGAATGATATACTTGTCAGTACCATATCACTTCTGCACTGGTATAACTACAAATGATTGAGGAAAACTCCCAAATTGTGAAGGTGTAAAGTCAAGTTAGTTCACATACTAAATATCTAGATTTTTCTTTTGCATTTCACAGCATGGTATCAGAAACATGGCAATTTTTTCATGGAAAATTAGAATGAATTCCAGCAGAAACTGATGCAGACACTCTACCTTTTCCTGAAAGCTAACTTCCACTATTCCCCATAGCTGAGTGTTTAGAGCTTGCAGGATCAGGGCCTAACATGCCACAACATCCTTTGTGCTGTTGTTTTTGTGGGTTTTTTTTATCTCTCGGAAAACAAAATTCTCCATGTCTCTGTGTTAAATTGATTGGAAATTAAAGTTAGGGGTTTCTAGCATGTGATTACTTTTTTTAGACAGGATTTTCTTCATAGCTGAATTGGACTCAGTCTTTTTTTTCTCACAAACCAGATGGTAAGTGATTCAGTACTTTCAGCAGTAGAAAAATGATTTGTTTTCTTTCCTCAGTAGTTGATGTGAATGTACTTTTCTTTATCTATTTACATATTATGTAAACATACTTTACCAGCCTTTCTGTACATAGGTTACAGTCCTGCTCCTGCAGAGAGCCCTGTATAGGCAAGGCCCTGCACACAGGAGCTGACATTGCTCACAGGGAGCATGGAGCTCATGACAGGATTTTAACTGTGTTTGTATTTTCGTATATGTACTTAAAGTTAGGATGCTGTATGAGGATGTCAAGCACAACTATAAGTCCACAAAACAATTGAGTAACGTTGCACACTTATTTTCACCTAGAAAAGTCTCTGGGGTGCCCTTGATCTCTTCTGCTGTCTTCCTGTGGTAGGCTGTAGTCCTTGTGGCAAAATTTCAGGTTACAGTTAAAAGCTTTATCTTTATTATACAGGGTTGGGGTGAGTTCTTTCTGGTGTGCAGGAGAAGCAGGGGCCTCATTCGTGTGACCTTCTGGGCTTGTATTGATGCTGCTCCCTCCTTTGGAGGGGATTGCTGTAAGTGTGACAAATATCTGAGAGAGTATTAAAAAACCTTCTTTCACATGTGTACCTGATTTCTCAAGGTTGTCTGCATTTATGTTTGTGTATATACAATGTTAAAACTAAATGCCAAATGCAGGCTGCTCCTTGTTTTGTGCTAAATGAAACATACATGTAACCCAAACATGTGCTGTGTCAGCATATGGGTATTTGAGGCAGAAGGATCTGAAGCTGATAGTAGACTTACATTATAGGCAAGTACTATGATTCAGTGTGCAGCCACTGATTCCTTATACAAGAAGGTACAGGCAGCCTTACCAGTGTCCTTTCCAAGCAGTTAAGACGTATTTTGTAAATCTGATGTGCTTTTACCCTAGCTTTGCCTGAGTTAAAATGTTGAATGCATAGCATCATACTGCTGCTTTACTGAGGCAGTAATACCGCACTTCAAAACCAGGGACCAGTTTGTCTCTTAACAGATCTGGCTGTACACAGTTGGAATGGAATTACCTGATTCTCTTCTTGGTTCTTGTCTCATCTAGGCAGGCTTTGGTTGAGTCAGTGGTGGTTTGCCCACAGAGGAGCTGGCTGGCCCCTTACCTTGTTTTCCAGGTTTACCAGAGAGATGAAACACAGTTCTTAGCATCTCCCACTTGAGAAATGTGACAATCTTCTGCTTCTAGATATTCTGATAGGGAAAAAAGGACGCGTGAATTAGCATCAGAAACACTGTGCTGTGACATGTCAAGTTTTTCCCCGCAATTAAATTACTCAGTGAAAGGGTGGCAGAAGGGGGCCCTTGAAACTAGCACTGTTTTTTTGGCATAGATCAGTAGTCAGGCTGTGGTGATTCACTGTGCCTTGTATTTGTGTGATAAATTACTTCTGCCTTTATGCAAGGGAAGCATTTTGGGTTTGCCTCTCGGGCTGTGTGGTCACACAAGGTGGCAGAAAACTGTGTCTGCAGGATACATAATGCTGCAGAATGGAGCTGCTTGTGGTGGCGTGGGAATCCCATCTGAGGTCAGACTGGGAGGAACGAGAGCTTGTTCAGCCAGTGCTCCATGTGTGTTACGTACCAAGGGCTGTGCCTCTGGACCTCATCGTGCTCGCAAATGGTCACATATTTTATAACTGGGAATCGCTCTGTTACATTACCAGAAAGAAATAAAAGCACAAAGCAATGGTTATGAACTTCTAAAAGCTGTGTCTGTAGAAGAGCAGAGCACTGGCTCCTAACTCAGCTGCTATGGGCATACAAGGACAGTGAGATTCAGATTTCTGTTGTCTCTGGCTGTCCATGCTCTTGCACTCGTAACTGACTGACTGACAGCACCGTGCTCATTTCTCAGTCCATAGTTGCTGGTGTACCCTGGCACCCAGCTGCCTGTCCCTCACTGGCCAGGTGTTGCACAGGGAATATTACTGTGCCTGGGAGTGTGACAGTGGCTGGGACATGTATAGCAAATGCAGGGAGTCCAGGAGAAGTTAAACCAGGGTGATGTCAGTCAGGGAGAAAGAGCAAAATCTGCCCTCGGTGTGGAGGGCACTGAAGAAACAGGGTTGGAGACCAGTTATCTGTTGACATTTGGGTCCCAGGGAGTAAATAATGTGGAGAAAGCTTGGCTCAAAGCTTTGAGAACCAAGTAATTGCTGTAAGCTCTAGGTTACTTAGGACATAAGTGTACATTTATAAGTAGTGGAAGTACTGAAGAGAGCTTCTTCTGGTTTCAGTTAATAAAAGGGCATGTTGTGTACAGATTGCTTACTTGATTGGTTCATCTTATTGTGTGTAAATACACCGTGGAAACAATTTTGTCTTTTGTTCAGTGGTACTCAGCTGGCCTGCTTCTTGTAAATGCAGTGAATTAAGGAGAATAAGTAACCTGCTCTGGTCTGTCTGTGAAACAAGGTCCATTTGTAATTAGGGCCCATGAGGGACACGGTTGGGCTGCAGAGGAGCTGGAAGGACAGTGAGTAGAAGAGGCGGTGGGTTCCACAGGACAGAAACCTCCAGGCCACGTTTGCCACAGGCACAGCCACTTACTGGAGATGTGAGTTGTCTCAGTGAAGAGTTCTACTCTCCCTTGTGTGGTATGAAACTTTGGCTCAAACTGATCATAGTGGAAATGATGTGGTTTTGCACTGGGGCAAATGAGACCAGAATCTGGCCAACTGTTAATAGCTTTTTGTATTTGAGGCTGAAATAAAGTGGCTGTGTATGAAAATAATTGTGCAAGCATGACTCCTGAGTGACTCCTAAAAGGAGAATTCAGTATTTAATTGTTGGAAATACAAACTGTTTGGCACAAATCTCCTGGTTTGGCTGAGCTGTACTTGACCTGTGACAGAGAGAGCAAAGGTAATTTTAAGCCCTGGGATCCAAGGGGCCAGTGTATAGTGTAACTCATGGCAGAGTCAGTGTGTTGGCTGCTTTGTAATTACAGATGCTTATTTTGTGTACAAAACCAGTTGATGCATTATCTTTTATTTCCATTATCTCATCTCAATCTTTATGTGTGAATCTGAGCTATTTGAATTCAAGGGGATGGCATATAACCAGAATTAAAAAGAAAAAGGGCTTGACAACAGAAGGTTGGTTGTTCTGAAATAAAGATGTTCTGATGTAACCAAAATGATGAAATGGGTTAAATCTATGTGCAGAATCTGAAAACTTGTGGAAAGCCTTACAAGTTGAGAATAACCTTTCCTCTGCTCTGTGACCTGCATTTCTTGCAGTATTTTGACCAATGCTTGGAACAAGGATAACTTAGAATATAAAAGAGACAATTAGACGCAATCGCAATGCTGTAGCTTAATGCTGTCCCTCATCAGCTATGCTTCAGGAACCAGCTGAACTTCAGGAACTCTACTCTCCTGCAGAAGTCATGTGCTGAATTATGTTGGCTTAACCCATCTTCATTTTGTTAAATTCTGAAACCATGGTAATCTCACCACAAGTTATCAGCTGTCCTTATGCCTAGAAATGTGGCCATCCCATTTTAAACTCTGGAGAGCAGAGAATGTTTTTCCTGAGGTCAAGATTTAAAAATGCTTTCACCTTTCAAAGACGCTCCAGTATCTGACAAAGTAAATTTCACTTATGCAGGTTTAATACTGCCACTTAAAAGTGACGGTGCAAGTGTGTGGATGGTGTGGAGAGACATGAAATTTTGTTGGGATATAAGTGTGAGCGCAGAGCTGATGGGGTATGTTCGAAAATACTTCTGGGAAAAGTTGTACTGGCTGAGGATCAGAAGCTCACACTCAGTTGACATCACTGGAAGATGCACACACAGAGTGAAAGTACTATGTAGCCTTTAAGCTTCTCTTCCTGTGGTACATGAGGTTTTATAATACACAGAAGAATGGAACCATTCACTTTTCTGGGTAATGGTTACAAAATGGGTATCTGTGATCTATTCCGGTCTTCTCTGGCATGGGTATGTCTCCGTGACTTTAAAGGAGTGCTGTGCATGCACAGCAAGGAGGCTTTTTGGATGGAAACTGTAATGCAGGACTCATTAACCGATGGTACCTGATAATTTTGAGAGCGATGAGTACACCTCTTGCTGTTCACCTAGATCGTATAACTTGAGGGAATATGTTCACCGCAGCAAAGTGTTCTCTAAAATGCTTGCTAACAGGTTACTTACGCTTCTTTATGCCAAAAGCAGTAGATTTTTCTCTAAACCAAATACAAAATTAGATTTTCTTCTTATTTAATTTTATGAGGAGTAACTGTGAAAGTTGTTTGGGTTACATAAATGTTTCATGAAGGTCA
The DNA here is from genome assembly GCA_013396735.1 of Grallaria varia. NCBI lineage: Eukaryota > Metazoa > Chordata > Aves > Passeriformes > Formicariidae > Grallaria > Grallaria varia. The sequence continues at coordinate 320,774 of VWZG01011012.1, read as the reverse complement.
CCAGTTGAAAATCACACCCAACGTTTTTTTAGTGTGTTTGGCCAAAGGAAGTGGCATTTGCATTTTCTGTTTGAGTTCCCCTATGGTCTTGTCTAATATACAGAAATGCTGAAACTGTATCAAGAATATGATCTCTCTTGTATCCTACCACACAGAAAAATCACTTAATCAAGTTCCCAGTTGGAGTGTGTTCGCTCCCTTTGGCTATTTGTCCTTTTAGATGCAGCTCTCTGGGATGGGAGCTGTTGGTCAGTGCACCAGAGCCTGCGGACACTGCTGGGGTAGGGGAGCAGCTTGCTTTCCACTCTGCAATTTGGGTGTGACAGAGCTGAGCTGGAGGGCTGGTGGATGCCTGCCTTGCTTTTCTAGGGGAACCCAGTGAAGCAGATGGATTGCACGAGGAGTCCTCCATTGCTCTGGCTGGCTCCAAGTGTGGCTGGACACATCAGAGTTTCCAGAGTGCTCAGCTCTAAGCCCTGTCTGTGTGCCTACAACACCAGTCTCCAGGGAACTGAGGTTGCTAGACGGAGGATACAAGTTGCATTAAAAGGCCAGTCCCTGGGAGTTTAAGAGAGATAGAATAAATACTTACAACTTGCTTTCATGTTACGTGGCATGGGACTTGCTCCTCCTTGCAGATGACTTCTCCAGTGCTGTTTGGATGTGCCTGGTGCTCTGTGATTGCTCCTAAAGCCTTGATTTGACAGCAGCCTCTGGCGTGCTGTGGGCCAGCAGATCTGCATAGCAACAGGCCTGCCAGTATTCCTGCAGAGAGTTAAAGGAGTTTTGGAGAAAATGAGTGATTCAAAAATTTGCCACTCTCTTCTCTGGCAGTCCTCTGGATTCAGTGTCCCTCATCTCTGGCACAGGTGGGCAGCAGGCTGGTGAGGAAAGCAGCGCTGATTTTATTGCCATTCCAGTGCTTGGTGCTATTGATGTTAGGTTCTCTAAATGTCGATTTTTGAGAGGTGAGGGAGAAGCGTCAAGTGAACTGGAGGGGTAGTACTTTGACCTCTTGAAACACAAAACAGGCTGAGGAGAAGGAATAAGATTAAAAGAAAGCAAATCCCCTTAATCTGGGTGATGTCAGCTTGTCATTGTCAGTTTGGTGGTTATGTAGCTGCAAGCCTACTGCTGCCTGCTGGTTGTTAATTAAAAGGCATGGCAGAGTGCATCACACTTAGGGCTTTGAGGTTCTGACAAGCTGATACCGCCCAGAGTAACTGCAGAGAGCATGTCCAACACGAGGTACGGTTCTGAGAACTAAGAATCTGTCAACCAGTGTGTCACCCTTGAAGACAACATGTGGCGTACATGCTGAAAACTAAAACTTCATTGCTTTCTGCCTCCCCAGCAGTTTCGTACATATATTCAGCTTCTCCTTAGTGTGAGCCACAAGTTGAGAGTCAGTATAACACAGGAATTGGAAGAGCTTTGGCATTCCCTCGGCCAGCTGGCTGTGCAGCAGTCCTGTGCCTTTTGACCTGAGAAGCACTGGAGCACCTGGGTAATGGTACAGGGCATGGCAAAGGGGAGGAGTGCTAAGGTGTATGGTTCCCTGGCAGGACTGAGTGCCTGTTTTGAGGTGTGGAGGCAACATTGTGGGACTGAGGTAAGAGAATGTGAGAACACATTCACTATATGACTGCTAAACAGGGAGCAAGAAAAGATTTTACTGTTTGTGGCTTGAGGGATGAATCAGGGAGTCATGGATCAGGTAGAAAAGAATCTGGTTGGGCTGTGGTGTAATTTGTACAATATACCCTCAGCTTGCAATTTATCCCAGACCTTATTGGAAATGTGCTGGTATTCTTCAATAGTGCTTACAGGCATCTGATAGTCACTGTGCTGGGCACCTGGCTCCCTGAGCACTGACAATTTGCCCCTCTCATTTGTCATACACACCTGCAGATTTAATACTTTATTTTGGAGAATACAACACTTTCCTGTGAAACACTGTGTCTCTTCTGCCATTCTCATGGAGATGAGATGCAATGATATCAGTCCTAGTGAGGGATTGGTGAATCATTTTGATGGTGTTCGTGAATCTCTCCTTTGCTAGCAGTTTCTGCACTGGTCTTAATATAATATTCAAAACCAAAAATAATAATTTCAGGAGCTTTTAACTTTTTGTTGAAGAGACAATAGTGGCATTATCTTATTGCATACCGTACTGAGCCCAAGCTCCCAGTAGAAATGCTTTCGCAAACTTATTTGTGTAGCTAAAGGTATTGGCACTTACCCAGTCAATCCCTCTCCATTAGTGGGGATTTTGCTCACAGCAGAGTGGGGAGAGGGACGGCACACATTTGTCTCACGGGCTCTCGGTGGTGGTCTGATAGCTTAAAGCTCTTCTGTGGGTCTGATAACCTCTTGCACAGGAGCAGAAGCACTCTGAGCTGTCAGGCTGGGTGTGCAAAGGCTCTACTGCTAGTTGAGAGCCTCTGATATTTCACTGCCTGCATAGGAAGTGTGACTGGGTGTTCATCAGCTTTGCCCCTCAAGTGCTATAAAGAAGGCAGAAAGCAGGAGTAAGTAGGTCCCTCAGAATTTCCTTGTCCAAGGTAAGAAGCGTTGTGGTTGTATTTGAGGCAAAGGTCTTTGGCATGCATCTTCTTATGCATTGGCATCGGACTTTTTTCCTGCAGGAAAAGGAGTTGCTTATGGTATGAATATGATCCTGTGAAGGTAAAGGCACTTGTAGTTTATTCTTGGTAAGGTCTGAAGCTGCTTGAAAGTCATTTTGATGACAACACTAATCTTCTGGCAATTGCAGGGTCAGGGAATTGCAGGGGGAGCACAGAAGTGCCTTTGCACATTGCCTTGTTTGATGGGCCAAGTGTCCCTCCTCACAAAGATCCACCCTGTTCCTCCAAGGAAGCCCAAAGTGCTCTCCAGCAAGCCCACTGCTGCCCTCAGAGGGTATTTCTGTTTGCTATGTCCTGATGGTTGCTCCATTCCCTTTTCCTATGATACCTTGCACATAGCCAGGTTGTATTTGTAACCTGTCCCATAGCATTCAGAAATGAAGCTTCTTTGGAGGAGGTCAGCGTGCTGTGCAGGACACATCCCATGTGTGGGCTGCATCTGACAGATTCCTGTCACTGTTACCCAACAGGCTTGTCAGAAACGACAGCACCTGCCTGTGGACTGCACTAACACAGCAATCCAAGCCAAAATGGGAAGTGTTAACTCCACTGTTTGCCCCTGTGTGTTCCTATTTGTAGCCTCTCTGCACTAGGAGAGGCACAGTGTAAATGGCTGGCTGGCTGGTTCCATGTGCTAGGATAATGATACCAGGCACCATTCACTTCTGAGCAGTCAATGTGCAATTATTGCAATAGAAAAAGAGCACAGGAGGTTGCTTAAGAGTTTTTCACTTACCAGTGACTTTCCTACACACAGGCGGGTAAGGAGGTAACCTGTCTAAAAGTTTTGTCATTCCAGGATCAGTGCCAAGGATCAGATCTTCCTGATCCAAGACTGGGAAGCTCTGTTCTCACACTTCGGATATACCTATATGCTGGAGAGATTTTTCTGTTACATTTCTCTTTTGTGATGGATGAAATCCTGTTGTTATATCATTATATAAGGTTATTTAACTCTTCCTGCTTGTGTTGCAGCCATTAGTGCATTTCACGTGTGTCATTAGCACTCCGTAGCCAAATGCTGTTTTGTGCCCAGTAGGGATTCTCAAAATAGCCATTGCTTCATTCTCTCTCTAAACTTGTCTGCATTCCAAACCACCTAATTTTTCATGTGGTCCACTGTCAGTCTCCCCTTGTAAATTACTGCCTTTGAAACCCACAGCCTAATTTTTCTTACTCTGTTCAATGGAATATCTGACCGCTGAGTTTAGGAGGTCAGGTTGGTGTTATACCTGTGAGAATTTCTTGGTTGCCTGATTTATGCTTATTTTGTAAGGTTTGTAAGGCTTTTTGGTTCCCTGCTGCCCTGATTTCAAATACATGACCTTGAAATTGGTTGATTTGAACATGACTTTTTATTTTTATTTGGAGTCCCCAGAGGATTGTAATTACAGCATTGCCTTGTGACTGTGCTGAATTAAGAATCAGAGACCAGCTGAAATTCCCAGACCAAAGGATAGGATAGCTTCTAGTAACCTTGGTGCCTTTATTGTGCCTTTTTTTCTTTTCTAAATAATATCTGTTTTCATTGTATATGGTCAGTGATTTTGAAAAAAAAAAGTTATTTCTTAGTTACTTATTAAAATTTAAGAAAGTAGTGTGTCCTCTTCCCTCTTCACACCTTCTTCCATATGATTTGTTGTAAATTGATCGTCTCTTTCCATTGTTACGGGAAAACATTTCATAGACACCATTTTATAGACAAAGGAAGGGACAATCTAACAACTTGGTACTTTGCCTGTAGGAGCTCTCAGTCTAAGTGTGGCAAAATTGGCAAATATCAAGTGTAGGCCAACAGTAAGGAGAAAGGAACAGAGTTGCAGATACTAAAGAAGGATGAGATTGTTCGAAGAGGCAAAAGGAAGGACAAAGGATCCTTGGCAAGAGTGACCCAATGGTATGGGTCAGCTTTACTCCCACTGAATTTGTGTTATCCCAAGTTTATGGAGATACGACATCCAAAGCCTTCCCAGGAAGAGAGATCTTAGCCCAGAGAGCAGCGTGGGGTTAAGGCTCAGAGCGCAGAGGAGAAAAGGAGACATGCAAGGCAAAGGGAGTGAGAGAAGTAGGGAGGCAGAAAAGCAGAGGGACTGGGAACAGCCGGGGGTAGTACTGTGTAAGTGCAAACTGGGGTCTTGAGCAAAGTCAAAGGGAGTTTTCCCAAAGATAACCGTGGTTGCAAGCCCAGCACAAGGACTTGAATTTGACCTGAACGAAGAGAGAACGACAGCGTTTCTGCTGTGTGTTTATTTGGAATTTCAGGCGTTGTTTTGCCTCTGGAATCCTCAGTCTCACGCAGTCCCATTACATCAGTGGTGGGCAAAGGAGGTTTTAGTGAGAGAGTTCCTGTCCTTGGCAGCAGCACCGGTCATATGCATCTTTAGTGAAGGCTGTCCCAGAGTGAAGGGTAGCTGGTGGAACTAGCAGTGGCTTTTTGGAAAGGAGCACTGAGTGTGCCACAGTCACAACCTGGTAGCATTTTTGCCCTCCAAGCACAGGGACTGTGTGTGGAGAGCTGTGTTTGATGACATCTGGGGCAGCAGAGGGGCAGACAGGCTTGCATGTCTGCTGGAGGAGGTGGAAGTGTAGCTATGCCACAAGGGGAAATACTGGTACACATTGAAACTCCCCTGAAAGCTCTCATTAGAAGAAGAAATGGTATGCTAGAAAAAAGGTAATTTACTGACAGAAGGAGAAATAGTAATGAGCTGAAAAATTAACTTACCTTTCATCTTTCTAGGTACTTTAACAGCTACAGATTTAGAATTAATCTAGAAGATGGAGCATTAATTTGAGGCTGTGTAAGGCTTCCTGATTGATTTAAGGTACTCTTCTGGAGGAAGTGTCTCTTACTTAAGTTAGCTTAACCCTCACTTTATTATTGTTACTGGTCAAATTAATTGCTGACTTTGTTAGAGATCACAAACTCTTCACAAAACTCATATTTTCTTAGATGATTTCATTTCTTGAAAGGTGAAGATGTATAAGAAAAAATAAAGGAATTTTGGTGGCAGTTGGAGTGAGGAATCAAAACTATTCAGCACATCTTAGTAATGTATGTGAATCCATAGAACATATCTGAAATTTAACATGTATTTTAAGGTTTGCTCTTGTTCCACTTGTGTCTTTTCCTTTCTTTATCCAGTCATAATTTCAAAAGTCTCAGAGGAGCATTTCTTCTGTTCCTACCTGTGCTTTGGGTTGTGAAAGAATAACATTAGTACACAAGGATCTTGACTTCCTCTTGGATGCATCTGGATGATTTTATTAGGCAGTCCACTGTGCCTGTGATCTGTCTGAGAGCAGCTGATGATGAGCATTGCCAAGGTACTGCGCTGGGCTCTGATAATTTTGTGTCTTCCAGAAGACTTGAAAAACTGGATTCATGAAACATCAGTCTCGTAAACCACAGCCTCACCAGGAGGACATCAGGGCAGCCACAGCTGTACAAAGTATCTTCACCAGCAATCTTTCACCCTCTGATAAATCTTTTCTTCTCGAAGGTAGCCGTGGGTGGTCTTCCTTTGTCCGATTTCTGTAAATTCTGTACATCACTTTCTAGTTATGCAGCTGATACTTGTGTTTATATGAATGGCTATTTAAAAAAAAAGGAAAGATCAGATGTTTGTTGTTTCATTTCAATATAAATCAAACTTTTTACTCACATAGCAATTCTAGTTTAGCCCCAGGAATAGCTTTAGTATTGCTAAGTGTCTGGATAATATTGACTACAGAGACATGATTTTAAGCAGGCTATAATAGTTTCTACAGCTGTTAACAGTTCTCAGAAGAAAGGCAGTATTATTCATTGGTGTTTAAAATGTGCATGACTTGCATTGCACAGAAGTCAGATTGGGAGAATGTCAGAATTTTTTTCTGAAATTATGCCAGGAAAGTCTTCAATAACTGGAGAAATTCTTTTCACTGGTGAAATCAACATGCAGCACATTGTGTTATTATACTTGCTTATAGCTCCCCATGAAAGTTGTCTTTGTATGCGTGGATGTACGGCTTGTACTGTTTTGTTTTTATTTATTCTGCATTCTTTATTATAATGTTCTTTCCTTTTTTCCAGACCAGAAAGATTGTTATTGAGCCTTCCACAAAGCTGAAATAATGCTGTGTGTTAAAAAAATGTTAACAATTTGAAGAAGTTATAAAAATTTATAAGTTGACTGAATACTTTGGAAATTTCTGCATATTTTAATACAAATAGGTAATGCAAATGTTTGTTCTTTGCATTTAGAGGTGGGTCTCTGTTTTCTAAAGGTCTTGTATATAAATTTGACTCTTACAATTACGTTAGAACAAAACCAGTATTTTTTCAGATTGTAGAATAGGAAAAATATATTCGCAAAAGACACAGAACATTCATGGTTATCTTTGAATGTCATATAGTCATGAAATTCAACATAAATAGCATCAGTTGCTTGAATGACTTCATTAAGTACATTTAGGGGACCGCCTGTTGCAGTCAGCTGAGGTCCTTCCATTCAGTTCCATGGGTCCTAAATTGGCCCACACAGAAAAGACCATGCTGCCGTTAGCTGAGAGATAAGAGGAGGTGATTTCTCTATAGATAGTGTGACGTTCCAGACTGTGCTTGTAGAACTTACATAGAAATGCAGTCTCATAAAATCAAAGAAATCACAGAAAGTGGAGTTATTTGAGATGAATTTGGTGTTAGTGATGAGCTCAAGCTTTATTCATAGCTAAAATCATAGAACAGGACAAGTGAGTCCAAAAGAAAGAAAGGAAGACTAGAAATAAGTGAAAGAGGTGAGTGACAGAATATTGGCAGGTGGGCAAGGACCTAAATGATGACAGATGGCTTTAACAATTAGTACAAAAAGATAACAGTTCAAGTGTTATGATCCACTGGAGGTGCTGATTGGGTAAATAGCTGAAAAGACAGGCATTAAGCTGCTTTTTGGAGAAGAGGGGAGGAGAACAGTATGAGTTTTGGGTGGTTTTACCATAGAGTAGAAAGGGTTTAAGTTTCCCTGGAGGAGAATGAATGTCTAATGCTCCATGGCAATTTCTTCACAAGCAGTTGTAGTAGCCCCTGGGAGTGGCCCTGGAGAGCTGCAGCTCTGGTGAGGTCCCCTGGCCTGCATGCTGCGTGCAGCCGGTGTGCTTGGCCTTTGCTGCTGGGTACCTCTTCCAGCTTAGTCCCATCTGAAAGGAATCCAGGCTGTGCCCAGGGACTGCACAGAAAGCAGGGCATTTGAGGGGCTGGCTTCAGAAGCTCACTGCTGCTCCAGACTTGGACACTGAGGGAGATGAGCCCTGCCGAACTGTGGGGCAGGAGTGGTGACGTGGCACAGGGCAGAGGGAACACTCAGAATGTTCTGTTTCATGTTACAGGTGCTGGCAACATATGGAACTGAGAGCAGTGAAAGCCCAAAGGAGTACATCATTCAGTGAAGAGGTCACCAGAAGCTGTTGTGTAGGGTAAGCCCTTCAGGAAAAAGAAAACGAGAATGATTGATGCAGGCCTCTGCAGGTAAACTTGGTGCCTATCTGAAGTTTACTGTGATTTAGTATTTCAGGATTGATTCCCTCCTGACATATTGCCTGTGAAATTTTGATAGGCCTAGAAGCATTTTGTAACACCAGCTCCATTAAGAAGTGTGCAAAACTAATGCACAAGAGTCTTAGGCTTTTGATGTGCAGTTTTCATAGATCTTTTCCTCAAGACATCCTGGAACATGGTTTACTGAGTTGAAAGACTTCCTTGGCCACTGACACCAGTGCTGTGAAATAACATTGCTGGTAGCTGATGGTTTGCTCTATAGAAAGCTGGTGGTTTGCTCTGTAGAAGGCTGTTTATCATTTTCAAAGACTGCTCTCCAAATGGAGTCACTATGGTAAATGAACCCTTTAAAACCTACACTCACAGAACTGCATTCAGCTTAGGAAAGAGTGTTGATTCTTCAGCCTTTTGTGAGTCACTTCCACTGTAACGTTCTCTGGAATCATTCAATTCTGAGTGTTAAAAATGGCTGGTTGGTAATGCAGAGTTATCATAGATGCAGAGGTATTTCCATGTTCCCTGTCAGTGCCACTTCATACCGTATTTATTCCCACAGAGTCTGTTACATAAAAGTACCATTTTACAGAGCGGAGGCACAGAGAGAATAAATGATGTAGATAAGTCTGTGTAAGGAAGCATATTGCAGAACTGGTCACAGGTTTCCTCAGCTCACAATGTTTAGCTGCTGGACTAGCTCTCCTCTTGTTCTGCGGTGTATAAACAGGTACGTTCCTTCCTTGCTGCAGCTCTTGGTCATCCCATCCAGCATGGATGAAACAGCTGCACGGCCTCCAGGTGAGTCTGAAAGCCGATAGGATTCTTCGCTTTAGGGACAGCATTATGTCAAATAACGTGATGGCCAGCTGAGGCAAATGTGTTTAGTGCCTGAGTATCACTATTTCTGTATGCCAGTACTTTGGAAACAAGGAAAGCAACAAATGTACGGTGAGGCTGTTGTCAAGAACTGTTCTCCTTGCTACAAGCAATGGGCACAACAACTTGGCTTTTGAAGTTTGCTAAAATGATTTGCTAATAAGCTTTTGGATTATAAAATCCAGCAGCACAACACAAACATCTTTACTAGGTCTTGTCAGTAGTTGTGAAGATACATTTTAACAGTGTTAGGATTTCCTGGATCTCTTTCAAAATGGCTGTGTTGCCTCGTTAAATGCACTGATTATTGTATGTCTTTGTCCAAGAACAGCTGGCCTTATTTTCTTCTAAGCAACATTTCCTTGGAACCTCTTAGATAACAAAGGGCAATCCAGAGAAGTCTGAACGAATGTCTACTTAGAAACTGGCCATGTTCAGTCTGTTAAGTATGTAGTTTTTGTTTTTTTTCTTCCCTGGAAAGGCCTCAGAGGGCAATAGGTGCAGGATGTGGAGGGAAGAAGCAGTGCCCTGACCCTACAACATTTCTGCATGTTGAGTCAGGGAGTGACATTTAAACAATTTTCACTGCACCCAATATGAAAAACTGTGATGCAGATCAAATTGCTTGCTGTGCTCAGAGAGAGATGAGGAAAAAAAAGGCCAAGGTGCCTATCTATAGGTAGCCTCTCCTGTGTTTCTGATATTGGAGGAACTTACCAGAAAGCCAAATGGATCTTTAATGCCTCTTTTTTTTTTTTTTTTTTTTTTTTTAAATGTCTTTGAGGTAATGAATAGCTCTGGACTTTCCATCTTTAGCGCTGGTGGTTTCCACACCACAGTGATTCAGCCAGCATGAACTCTTGACCAAATCCCTGGTTTTGTTTTTCTGAAATATTTTACATTTAACAGGATATAAAGGCCTCCCTACTACGTGACAGTGGAAGAAGGACAGCCACACTCCTTTTACTGGTTAAGTCACAAAGGACAGTTCTCTATTCTGAAAACATTACTACTGAAGCAATTTAAAAGGAATCACTGAATTTTGACTGAAAGATTGAATTCTTACATGTTCCTGGCTTTTTGATGCTGTGTGTTTATGTGGAATTTCCTTTGAGGGTTATGAAGGTCTGATTTTTCTTTGAGAAATATGCCTTGCCTGACATGTCCTAAGCTTTAATCAGTGTGTTATTGCATGAGAAACTCGTGCATTTGTTTAGCTGGAAGATAAATAGATTAGTATTGCAGTGATTTCAGGGGATAGTAGGTTGTTCAATTAACATGAAGGGCCTTGTTCTTTTGCTTTGTTGGATGTGCTCTGTTGACTGATTTCTCTGGGGTACCCTGTTTAGGGAATTTGCTGGTGGTTATCCCTCTTACTGTGTAAGTGGTGGGCTCAGTAGGGACTTAGACTGGCTTGGCTCTGGAGTTTTAACGCGAAGTATGAGATGATAGGAAATCTAAAGCTTGGGAAGGCTACAAATGGAAGAAATTATACTCTGAAAATTAAAAGCATAAAATGTTCTTTCACAAGTTTATACATTTATATAAATGTTTTATCCCAAATGATACATCGTATGAGTTGACAAAATATTGCTGTAGATAGGTTTGAGACCTAAGATGGAGACCTATTACAATCTACCCCTGTGAAAAGAGAGCATTTCTCCCTTCACACCCTGTGTCATCTGTTTGTTCAGCAGAGAGAAATATTGGTAGGTACACGTTTATTTCGGAGTCCCCTTCATGCAGTGACCTCCATTGTCTGCTTTCTTTTTACATTCCCCTGCTGTATCTCCACCAGATTCTCCCCATACTCTGGAAATTTCTGGTCTCTCTCAGATTCTGTGTGGGTTGCCTGCGGCTGTGGGCTGAGGTAAACCGGGTGTGTGAGGCCTTCCTTCTTTTCAAATACCAGTACTTTTTAAGTGGTATAGAGCATCCAGAATGCAGGGCATAGATGTATGGAGATACTAATAACATTAACAGCAGATTACAAAATATTCCTGTCCCCAGGTGTTCAGAAACAGCCAAGCCTCTGAACTGAGGGTGTCCTTGCAGTGGAAGCTCAACCCTGGTTTGCTTGTGTGCAATGAGACGAGGTTTCATGACGTGATCTCACACAGCCTTTGAGTAGAGCGGTCAGGAGGGAGCTGGTGCAGCCACTGTGGTGTGCAGTGGGACTTAAGAGTGGCTCCCTGCCCACCTCCACATGGCATTAACACTGCGTCATCTTGGCTGTGCGGGAGACTGAGTCTGGTGATGGTGGACACGCTGCATGTGGAGCCTGTGAGGGAGCATCAGTATCCTTGCTGCTGTGGCTTTGGAATCACTGATGGTAGAGCGATGTCACTGAAGTCAGTGATAAAAGGTCAAGTTAACATCCGTAATCATCTCTGAAACCTTGGATTTTCACGTTTCAGGATGAAACACAACCACTTTTTTGCACTCAGTTTTCTGACATGACTGGCCCAGTTTGAAGGTCTTGTTCTGGAGCTGGAAGCAATTGCTGGCTAGCATGTGGAAGATGCCTGAACAGGGCAAGATGAAAAGGAAAGGGCAAGTATTTCAGCTAAGCAAATAATTCACATGGAAGAATTTTTCCGGAGTATCCAACCTTCTCTTCTGCTTGCATCTTGATGATGCAATTGCTGTTTTCTGGTATTTATGCACCTTTCAAAACTTCCGTTACTCTTTTAACTCCATGAATTGTTGTAAAACAGTGTTCTGTGAGCTATCGTTAGTCATGGTGTTGGCTTGGCAGGGTTTGGGTGCTCTTATTGTGTTGTTGGTGCCTTGTGTTTGGATGAAAGAACAGATACTTCCAAGATAAACGCTCCTGAGCTAATATAAACTTCAGTTTCCCTAAAGACTGTTCTGTGAAGCTCAGACACTGACTTTCTCTAAGTGCATCTGCTGGAACAACTCCGTTGCACAAATGTTTGCAGATAGTACAGAGAAGAGGGGCACAGAGAAAATCTGAGGTAACAGAATGGAGGAAATGGTCTGCAGCACAGATTTTAGCTCTCAAAGGCTGCTGAGCTCTCTCTGTGCTCAGAGGTGCTTATTGTGAAGAATCTTCATATGCATCGAAGGTTAAACTTAGGCAAGTGCTGGAAGGATCTCTGCTCTGTGACCTGTCTCTCAGACAGCCTTTGTAGTCTCATACCTGGTAGAAGGTGATTCCTGTTCTTCAAACTGCTTTTACCTGCTCCTGCAGATAAGGATAGTATGGAATGCTGTAGTGTATGTGATGACTGTTCACTGTGACCGGTTCCTTCTGCTGAAATCAGAAGATGTGTTATGCCTTTTTGCTTCCCTTGTTGATCCTAGGACTCAAACTTTTAAGTGTTACCTGACTTTCTTTTTCACACTTTGCCAGATCAGGGATTTTATTGAAGGAGAGCATTTCAAACTGCTTTGAGAAACCTGGTGTTTGCATCAGGTGACAGAGGACATTACTAAACTGACTTCTTGAAAAGGATCCTTCAGGATCCAGTGCTGTCCCTGTGGTATGGCCACAGGTGGGCTCAGCAGCAAGTGCCTGAGCCAGCACAGGAGCTGTTCAGGCGGTGCAGGGCCCCAGGTTGGCCAAGGTGTAAATGCTCTACCCCATTACAGCCTCACTGTGGCTCCCAGGGAAAGAGCCCAGGCCTCGTGTGGTTCAAGCTGCTCACCCCAGCCTGCTGAGGACCAAACCCCCAGCCTGCTGAGGACCAAACCCCCAGCCTGCTGAGGACCAAACCCCCAGCCTGCTGAGGACCAAACCCCCAGCCTGCTGAGGACCAAACCCCCAGCCTGAGGACCCTGGTGAAGCTGCGGCTATACCAGCTGCCTCCTCTGGCTCTGCTGAAGGCCTCTGGCCTCCTGTTGGGCTGTCTGTGAAAGCACCTTTCTGCCAAGAAAGTGTGAGTAATCTTGCCCGGCTTCTTGGCATTTGTTGGCACAGAGTTGATCTCATGACTCTGAATGAGGTTTCAAAGGACACCCATTTACGCAGGGATCCAGTGGTTCTGGGAATGGGTGAGGCATGAAGGGACAAGGCATGGTTAGGTTGGTTCAGAGGTAAGGAACTGGTAGGAGGAGACACCTCTGCACCAGGACAGCTTTACTGCTCCTCCTGAGGGTCAGGGGAGAGCATGGACCTCCAGATACAGAACTGGAATGGGGAAGGGGCCAGGTTATGGAAGATTGACATGAAGCTAGAACATGGCCAGGATTTTCAAAGGTGTTTCTTGAAGTAGAGGGATGTTGGGAGAGATGATTGGAGGGAGCTTTGGGGATCAGTGATGGAAAGAAGGGCACTATGCACTTGCGGGATTGCAATGCAATATATATAACCCAGTACCCACTTGCCCCTATAAGCAATAGAGAGATTCCTGTGTGGGTCTGCAGTGTTGAAAACGTCTATTTATTTTGTCTGCCTCCATGATTAGGAGGCAAATTTAGGGCTTATCTACTTGGGGAAATCCCTGTAAAATAGGCTAGGGTATGAATTTACAGCCTACTTAAAGACCCAGCAGTGAATGCAGTGTAAATTCACACTTCAGCGTACTTCACAGGAACTCCCCCGCAGAAACAAACCCTCAGAGTCACCTCTGTACCTCAGTCTGGTGCTAAAAGTGAGTGGAAGCTTTTCAAAATGTGGGCCTCCAGTTCCATTTTTATAGCTGGGTTTTTCTGTCTCCTGGGGCTTTTTGCAGCTGCTATAAATCACTGTTGCTTTGCTGAGGCTGGAGAGGCTGAGCCACTTTACCCTGCTCAGGATCTGCCCCTTTGCCTCAAGTAACCTTTTCTTATCAATTGGCCAGAGAGTATTTTCCTTTTTACTGGCTTCTTTATTAAGCTTGTTCATTCACTCCCACCACTACCGATGTCTTTTTTTCTCCCTGTGAATTTTGTGTTGTGTCTTTCCTCCCATGTAATTTCCTAATAGTGAACTAGTGACAGAGTGGGCTGCTGGTATTTCATCTTGTGGCTGGAGAGGTCAGGCTGTTTCTGATACAGACAAACACTACGTTACAGTAAACTCACAGAAAGTTTCCTTTTCAACCTGAAAGGAGAAGGAAATGCACTCTCCACCAATGGGCTTTCAAGAATGACTTCTGTGAGTTGAACTTGTACTAAAGGCCAGTTTGGTAATGTTCTGTGATCAAGGGGGAAAAAAAAAGAAAAGAGGAAGATGTAATACTTTTTCTTTCTCTTTTTGCTGAGATTTGACTTTAGAGTCCTTCGGGGAAAATACCAACCCTTTGCTCTGTGAGTTGTTGAAGAAGTGGTCGTTGCTGATGTCCAGCTAAAAGAGCATAAGGATTTGAACCTTCAGAATCCTCTGTCTGCATCTGGCATTTAGGGAAAGTTGCTTATTGGCAGGCACTAATAAAGCAAATACATAGTACAATACATTCCTTGCTGTACTCTAGGGCAAGACTAAAAAGACTGCCCCTGTCTACTTTATGGCAGTTTAATTTAAATTTATTAGACAGCTCCAGGGTATACACAGGAGCCTAATCCTGCCATTCATGGTAGGGCTCTATGTACCCAGTATTGCAGTATTCCCTGTGCCTGGAATAATTTGACATAAAATGTGCTCTCTGCTTCTCAGGGGAGAGCAAATGAAACGGAGTATTGTCTTAATAATTTTGGATTTAACTGAGTTGCCCTTTATTAGAATTAATCTAAGTGTTGAAGAAACAGGAGCTGCAAGATAATAAATATTTATGTCCCAAACATGACATAGTATCATAAATCAATAATTTTGAAGATATTTAATTCTTCTTTCAGCCTAATTATTTGATTTGTGGCACCAGTTTGCTTAAATTTGTTTCTGTGGTAACTTGAGTTATTTTATGCCTCTCCCTTCTACAGAAAATTTAGTATTGATCTGCTGATTTCCTCTTTAAATGCAGTCAAAAATCCCCTGTTTGCTAAATTGAGAAACCAATAACATGGAATGAAAGCATGCATTACATTGCATTGCCTGAGCTCTGTGATTTGTTGACTTTGACACATACTGCCAATTACTGAAATACGTATTTTTATTAAATATATACTGTTTTATTTTCCTTACTATGCTGGTGTTACACCTGTATGAAAAAACAGGTTAAAGGGTAGTTAAAAGTTTGGTTAATTTAAGTGTAGGAGCATATTATCAGTTGAAAAATGTTACTTGAAAGATGACTTTGAGGTTGAAGCTGTTCTATTATTGGAATGAACATGGCAAGGTCAGATGTAGACCGAGTGAAAAGAGAGTCACTGGATGTGTTGGCACACATTTGTGGTGGGTGTAAGTCACGAATGTTGCATACACTTGATAGTCCTCTCCCATCTTTCATAGACTGATTTTTATTATTTATGAAACACTTGCAGGGAAGAGACTGTGTGCTCCTGCTGCTCTTGTTTTGTGGTGTATCTGCCTGCAGCACATACAGAACTTGGTCTAGACAGTCTGGTTAATTTATAAGCCTTGGAAATAGGATCCGACAAGGAGTTGTACAGGACAAACTGCTGTAAGTAGTGCTTTCAGAGTCCAGTTTATATTGCATAATAAGCACGTTTCAGCTGGCAGCATATGCTTGAATGTGACTGATCTATTAAAAGCTGGTTGATGAGGGGTGTTGTCCTAAGCCTGGGGAGCCCAGTGGAGCAGTCAGTGCCTGGCTGCCTGATGCTGTGTGCTGACTCCAGCAGAAACCCGTTTTCTTTCCAGATGTAGCTGACACGGACATTCTAGACATTTGCTCTTCTGCCTCAGCCACAGGGTAGGTACAAGCCCAGCCAGATTGGTATCTCACTGCCTTTGCAGTCTCTATGCCAAATCTATGTATAAAGACATCTCAATTACTCTGGTCAAAATTCCCATGTGAAAAGAATAGTTAGGATATTTCAGAGGGAGAACAATCCACAAGTCAGTGAACAGGGAAGCGTTAAGTGAGGAATGATGTGTGTCACTTGCAGTCTTCACACCTACAAGGAATCTTCTCGGAGCCTGACTGTGCTGTGTTCCGTGGAGATACCTGCTTAATGTGTTCAGAATGAAAATAAACAAAATCCCATTCCCCCAGGGAGCAAAGGGCCATGTCACACCACTCAGCTGAGTGTTTCAGAGCTTGATCTAGTCCCTGGGCCTGTTCCTGGGTCTGGAACTGCCCTCTCATGGGCACAAACCCTGCACTGCCAAATGGGCAGCCAGGACCACTGGAGCACAAGGTCTGTGTCTGCAAATCTTGTACCCCTTTATATTGTAGTGTATCCCTTGGGTCATTTTTGCTTCCTGGCAATGCAGCTATTGCTGAGAGAAGCCTGGCAGCCTGCCTTGCCTGGTGTGCCCCCGCAGAAGCTTTGAAACCAGCAGGAGAGTCTAGCTGCTTTGCCCATGCCAGAGCCTTGTTCTTCCCTGCCACTTACCCACCTGTGCAGCTTGGGCCCAAGGAGATCCTCTGTGGAAGGGTTAAAAGTACTGCAGAAGCCAAGCCAAGGATATAAATCAAAACTGTGTTGAAAGGATGGGGTTACAGATATTTGTCTGGACAGAAAGTTTCATGCAGGATACCAGGATCATGCACAAGGAATCTCGTGACCTGGTTTCCAAGCTCTTGGGTTAATGGCTTCTTTTCTACTCTGGTTGAAAACATAGACAGCATGTGAATTGGCTGTGGCCTTTGTGTTGGACAAATGTATGATACACATCACACAGGTAGGCTGTGGCACACGACTTTTGTGTGGAACAGCTGTTGATTTCTATGGGAATTACATTCTGTGCTATTGTCATTGATAGCAGTGGGTTTGGATTACTGCTTTCGTCGTAGCTTTATAGATTATTGTGTCAAGAAGCCATGATCTGAGTTCCTTTTTCATTTGCCTTGACTATAATACACATTCAAAAGAAAAGGCCATTCAGACAAGTTATATCTTATCCTCCTTGAGCTGTCTGAAGGCCAGGTCTCTAGTCAGTGTGCATGGGTGCTCTCCATTTCTCCCGCATCACTGAAGGTAACCAGAATGATTCTTTAGGGATGTATGAGAGTGAATCATCCAGCAGCACTCTCTGTCTCTGCTGGTGATGGAGAGAGCCAGGATGATTAGCCAAGCCTAGGCATTAACTCTAGACTAAAGGGGCGTGCTTTTCTTGCTCATAGCCAGGGAAGTGTGACTTTAATTTCCAATTAGCAGTATTTAGATGCAAATGAGCATAAAAACAGCCTGGAGTGCTGCATGTCTGCAAAGGCATCTGTTGCCCACAGATAGATCGATGTGCTGCAGATGCTTGAGCATACTGCATGTGCCCAGAGCTCCTCTTTGCCATGTCTTCAGTGAGCATCTCCTGCATGGTGAGACACAGAGAGGTTCCCTTTTGCTCCATCTGCAGGGGCAACTGTAATTTCTGACAGGATGTACATAGACAGCTAGGTTGGACGTATCACAGAATCATTGGGGTTGGAAGACCTCTGGAGATGATCCAGTCCAACCCCCCTGCCAAAGCAGGATCACCCAGAGCAGGTGACATAGGAATACATCCAGGAGTCTTTGGAATGTCTCTGGGGAGGGAGACTCCACATCCTTCCTGGGCAGCTGTTCCAGGGCTCTGCCACCATATCTTCAAGCCTAATAGAAGCTGCTAGTAGAGTTAATCTATCAGAAACCTCACTCCCAGTTTCCTCATCCCAACAGCACATCTAGGCCAGTTAGAGGCTGGAGAAAATAAAAGTGTACTGGACTGAAAGTTTGATCCCCTTCCTGTGGGACGTGACACCTCTTAGGTCAGTGTTGCTTCATTCATACCGGGCAAATCAGGGGCCACCTCAGAGTTAGAGACCTTTTATGTTGTTAGCATGGTGCAAACAGGCCTTTGTTTAAAATGAGCACCGGAACTTAATTAAAATTGTATCTTCACAGTTTGTGGAAGATCTCTCTTTCTTCAGGAAAAAGAGGGCTGCTGTGAGTGTGATCAAGTTATTCCTACTGGACAGTGAGAAAGACAAATCGGGGCGTTTTAGATGCCATCTCTTAAAGAGAAGGAATCTGGATTCAGTGCAGCTGGCTATAGAAAAGTGAGGCCTAGCAACAACTGCAATACACAGCGGCTCTTCCAGTTTCCCTCTTCATCTTCTTCTTATGCATATATAAATATGGTCTTAGATTATCTGATTTATCTAGCTTGGGCATGGTTTAGTTCTGGTGTTGGCATTCAAATCCAAGACTACTTCTGGAGATAATCTGAATTATTTCATAATTATGAGAAATCCTGGGAAGGTATCTCAGTGTTTACAGAGGTGCATTTTGCTGTACCACACTCCAGATATATCAATACAGCCAAATCTCCTTTTAGTGTGTTATAGTTTAATTAGCTTCACATCTTGAGTCATAATCTGCTTCTCTGGGGCTGAAGCAACACACACACAAAAGACAAAATGCAAAATGTAAAGGAGTAATTGTGATCTTTGCCACTTGAATTTGGTACCATCTGTTAGCATGACTTCTTCTAAAGTCAGTTTCCAATTTGTTTGTTGAATTGGAGTTTCATGCCATGGATAACATTTCCCTTCATTGGGAAACTGTCAGATGTAGCTCCCGTCTGAGATCTGGGGCATAATTGCCTCCTGCTTAAATTCATCCTGCTTCTAGAAAACAGCAGCACTGTTTACTCCAACTGAGGTCCTATCCCACAATGCCCTTCAAGGGCATATTCTAATTGGGTATTAAACCAAAATATCATCCCAGAGGACCAATTGCCATGAAAACCTTGGCAGCATTTCTCCAGATGTGCTAGATGCATCTGGACGTTCCAAACCAGATACTGACCTTTGGCTTCTCCAGAGCATTATGTTACTGTTATCTTGGTCTGTTTACCCTTCTGTCAGAGGGGTTGGCATTTCTGATTTTTCATCCTCTTTTTCACTACCTCTGTCTTCCTAAAATGAAGTGTTGGAGGGATTTCAAGAGCTGATGTACCTAGAGCTGGCCAGCCTGTGCCTTGGAGATGTATGTAGCTGTTGAGCGTGCTCACGCTGGAACAACGTCATATACAGAGGTCTCTGTGGTCACCAGGGCTGTTTGGTAGCCTGGTTTCCTGGCTGGGGTGAAAGTGATAGACTGCTACAGCAGTATCTCTGTGTTGCCCAAACCATCTTGCTGTGGGGGCATAGGGGTCTGGTCAGCCTCTCCTGCCTGTGAGTTCCTGCTGGACTTCCCCCACCTCTCAGCTCACTGACATCAGTGGCACATATCTCATTGGTCTCAGTGGTGTGAAAACTGAAGTGTGGTTTGTTAAACTGGCTACTCCAGGGCAGTCTGCCTCTCTGTTGCAGTGTTGTTCCTTCCAGTCCTCCACTCTGAACCCTCTACAGGTAACATCTCCTGATGCTTCACCGTCAAATTTTGTGAGATATTCCTTGCGGGTGCACTTTTCCACACATTGGTTACCCCTTCACTGGTGTGCAGAGTCATCGCACCATATATGACAACTCTTTCCTCTGTCACTGTCATTGCTAACCAGCAGTGGCATGTCACTCACCTTGCCCTTACATCCTGATGCCATTGGTCTCTGCAGTTTATATATCTTCTTACTGTGTGGGATTTTTTGGTCCCATTTTTCCCTGCTCATGTTGACCAGCAAGGACAGAGGGAGTACAAAGCAGTTAAATGAGATCAAAGTCTCTCTTGAAACCTGCACAGCGAGTAACCACCATTCTCCTGGAGCAGCATCAGAAAATAGGAGCTTGTGTCACTTTGTGTAATGATCACTGTAATGAGAATGGGAAATAGTACACTTCCCTCATGTTTTTTGCAGCCTTAGGAGTAGATGAATGACAATTTTGGTTCCTTCTCCAAAGATCGAGGAGTGGATGACTAATGTCATTGTGACTGGTGCCATCTAATTGGTTCAAAAGATTTTTCTGGTTGTTCTCATGATTAGCATCACTTCCCATCATGTGCCAACCATCGGAGAGCAAAGACCTCCTTTTGAACTGTCATGCTGTGAAGAAGATGTAAAAGTACTGGGTTTATGAAGCAATTCAATGTATATAAAGTATGTATGAATCAGTATTCTGATCTTCCTGTGCAGCAAGTCATGATGACTGATCTATTTCTACAGTTGCTAATTATATTACATTAAAAAATACTCAGTGTTCAAGTGACTTTTATGAAAAAATTCTGTGAAGTTGAAATTAAAGAAGGACTCGTCAGGAAGGTATAACTGAAATATTTTGCTTTGAGTCAGTTTGATCCATTTCAAAACTGTTTGTTGTGTGGCCCTGAGTTACTTAATACTGAGTCTGAGCCGTGTGTGGGAACGGCTGTGGTATGTTTGGGACAGGTAGCATTGTATCCTGATTATTTTACAGCAGCCTCTGCATTATCTAACCAAGGGTGTGTTGCAGTCTCCCTTCTTACCTACTGTAGTGCTGGATCGTGGGAAAAAGGGACAGAGAGCCTTGCTCTGGACCCACGAGACAAACTGATGTTAAACTGGGTCAAACCAAAATATTTTGGTTTGGTTCAGCTCCTTGAAATTACATGTTTCAATTCAGGAATACCAAACCACTTCATTCTCTAATCAAAAGGAAAGAATGTGTTTGGCACTTGCTATGGTGAGATTTTGAAGGCAGGGGTATGAATTTCTCTTAGATGATGAAGAAATGGGGTTCCATCATAGTGCACCATACACCCGCCTGGGGAGAAAAGGGCTTTTCTGCTCGCTTTAAAAGAAACCAGAGCAGAAGTTACCAGTTTAAAAGACAGAATATTACAGTAGCACCTTTGGAAGGTTAAGAGGGCAATGCCAATACAAATATGAGAAAAGAACCTGACGTTGTAGCATAGACCCAAATTAAAGGCTTAATAGGTGTGTTAGAAATTTGCTAGGGTCAGGCACAGGATTGGAGCATTCATACAACTCCTTCCGTAAGGAGAGGAGAAATGGAGCAGCATTATCCATGCTTGTCCTGTAGTTGTGGAATAATGAAGGACAGAGTTGTCTGGATGAAGTTAGAAAGGGCAGAGCCTCTTTAACAGGTGGGTGTTATTTAAGCCACCTGCCGGGGAGGAATGGGAAGATGCTTTTGAGTGACTCTTGGAAGCATTTTGTAGCCAAGCCTCTGTGGCAATGGACACTTTATGCGGATATTGCTTGGATGTGCGATATGACCAAAAAAATAAAATCAATGTATCACCATTTTGGAATACATTGAGGCAAATCTGTTTTACAAGATAGAAGTTACTGGGAAGCTATTTTAGCTGAGCCTTACCAAGGGGGACTTACCTGTGCATGGAGTCACAGGCTGGTTTGGGTTGGAAGGGACCTTTAAACACCATCTAGTGCAACCCCCTCCCTGCAGTGAGCAGGGTCATCTGCCACAAGACCAGGGTGCTCAGAGCCCTGTCCATACTTACCTTGACTGTGTCCAGGGATGGGGCATCCACCACCCCTCTGGGAACCTGTGCCAGTATCTCACCACCTCATTGTAAGAAATGGCTTCCTTACATCTGTTCTAATTCTGACTTCTTTTAGTTTGAGATCATCACCCCTTGTCCTCTCCTACAGACCCTGCTGAAAAGTTTGTCCCCATCTTTTTTACAAGCCCCCTTTAAGTATTATAAAGAAGTGGTTGTTAATGAAGTTGGAAATACAAATCCACTTAAGAAAGAGGTTTGGATTGCTGGACAGATAGTGGGACAGACTATCAGACAATTTGTACAGACCTGGAATGTAAAATTATTTAAAAACATAATTGCCAAGAATAATTGTTTAAGTAATGTAATTGCTTGATTTATAGGGAAACTAATATGCAGTAGATATCAGACAGATATTCTTTTGATCCTGATCTTGGCTTTCAACATCATTCTTCATTATATTCTCTGACTGTGTTGCCAGTCAAAAGCTGTGTGGTAAGACTGGGTGATATGACACAGTCACAGTTGTCTGGTTGGTCAAATATGTTGATGAGGTGATAAGGTGAAGAGACACAGCTCAAGCGTTAGGAAAAATGTTCTAATTGTATGAGTATTAAAATCATGGCACAGATTATTTAGGGAGAAAGTGGAATATTCTTGACTGAATTTTTGCAAGGACAAGTGTGATGAATATTTTTCAGAGATGGTTGAAGTTATTTTTTCTGATTCAGAGGGAAGAGATTAAACAATCCCTCCAGATCACCTCTAGGCATAGATTTTTAAGATTCTACTAAGTGGGCACTTTGGGATCTTTTAAGATCCACTGGTTCTCATATGGAGTCAGGATAGGGAAAGTTTGTACTATGGAAATTTTCCTCAGGCCGTGTGTTCATACAAGTACTACTTTTGGGTTTTACTGAAAAGAATTATTCTTTATGTGCTCTGCAGAACTTTAGACAAGAATGCCTACCTTCCCAGGCTGAAATACTGGACATCAAACCAGCAGAACCATTCCTGGAGGCTACCGCAGCTTATCTGAAAATGTTTTTTCATAAACCTAATGTTATTAAAGAGTTGTGCTCCTATGATGAGGAACAAAAGGAAGGGCATGTGACAGAAATGTGTTATGTAAACATCTACAATTGCTCCTAGCAATTGTATGGTTTTAATTGGGTAACAGATCATGAACTATATTTGTAAAGATTATTCAGCAGTTTCAAAAAACAGAAATATTTAAGAAAACTGCCTTTCTGGAGGCATCTGGCAAACAAAGAACCAAAGTTCACTAATAGATGAGTCATTGCTTTTATGTCCTTGTCTGAGATACCCACACAAAACTCTTGCTGGCTTCAGCAGGTGGTGTGGTCAGCCTGAAAGAGTGTGGTCTCTTGGCCAGGCTCTGACCTGATTTCAGTCCCACATTGCCTAAAATCACCAACAAATCAATCTGAGAGGAAAGACTGCCTCAGCCAAGCACTCCTCTTTCTCCCATTCCTCTTCTCATCCTGCTCATTGCATCTTCTGCTCCTCCTGTGCCTGGGGTCTTTCTCAAGGTGGTGACCACGTGACTGATCTCTCTGCGAAGCCCTGACTTGTGGGTGATAGCCACAAAACTTCTTGCCTTTACTTGGCCATCACTGCTTTCTTCCTGAGTACCTTGCCCTTGCTACAGGGATCATTACTGCTTGTGAAGCAGGGGCTGATTTGAAAATTATAAACTTTCAGTAATTCTGTGTAGTTTTATATGGAATTACAGAAGTACTGATTTAATTGACTGCATGGATTTGCAACCAGCAGTTCAGCAGCTGCTTCATGAGCCATCCTTGCAGGAGGGGAACGTCACAGAGATGGGTGAGTTGGATGCTGAGAAGTGGGAATTGATCTAGTCATCCCAAGAGGAATCATCCCCATTTGTGAGTCAAAGCCTGCTGTCTCTTGCCTGAGATGAAGGGAATCTCCCAAGGGCAGCTAATCTTGCTCGATCTCACTTGAGATCAAACATCATGATATCGGGTCAATAGATAACTCTAAAAGTACATGCAAACCTCGTTCAAGTTCACATATAGCTCTAGCCAAAACACAACCCGAATCATGATCCAAATAACCTCCTCCTCAGCCCACCTTCATTGCCATTCTGCCTCAGTGGCAGATGCAGCACAGAAAAGATGCCTGAATGCTTAATTCAGAAATTTACTGTTTAAGGCATTACTTGTATGAACACCAGCGTAACACATAGAATACCAATGCCCTAAATTTAGTAGTTTTGTCTGAGTCATTTTCACTCTGTGGGAGGGCTGTGAAGACACTCCACAGAGTGGAGAAACTTGCTGGTGGTGTCTGTCCAATGAGATTATTTTTTTTAAAAGTCAGAACACAGCAGAGCTACAGATATGTTTGTGAGTAAAATGCAGTTTTGTTGCAGACTTCAGCACAGGAGAGGGGTGGTGTTGCTCTCCACCCACTTCAAAGGCTGAAGTCAGGTTTGACTGATACGTATCTCTGACACTGAAATAAGTACAGAATTTTTCATGACAGCAACACACAGACACAGGTAAATGCTCTGGCTGTGTGATTTGGAGGGACATGGTGTGGTGTAATCCCCAGATTTATCTGTTCAGTTACATCTTATTTTCAGGTCTCCTAGCAATAGCAGCTGAGTTGATACAATCCTACACCTTACCAACCAGTAGTCAGAAGTTATTCCTGGACTTGCTGAGGGGTGAAATGGTGTCCCACTGAAGACCAGGTGACCTCTGCCACAAAAGTCCTTCAGTAGGGCTGGAGATACACAGTCTTTGAAACAGATGTGGGCATGACTAATTAGGTGTGGATGTGAAGGAGCCACTTAGACCTGGTGTTCTGAGCTGGTAACACCTTCCTGCCAGTCTGCATTTTATTCTTCCTCCATTAGCCTTTCGGTGTGAATGCAGCTGATTTCAGGTTAATATGAATTTAGCAATTTCATTTTAGGGATTCTTTCTGGGACCCTATGGAACAAAACCACTCCTCTCCTCAAATAAAAACCTAATCTCGGTGCCTTATTTTAGCCAGAATTAATCATGTTTTTATTCTGAATAAAGATTAGTTCTAGCTCAACCCTGCACTCTGCATTTGGAGCAGACTCTTCATCAGGCAGAGATGAAGGGTGTTTTCATGCACTGTATCCTGTCCGATATCAGCCATATACACAGGCTTGACCCTATGATCCTGATCCTGAGTGGTGCCACAGAGTTCAGGGCTCTGCTCACACTCACCGGAGGACTGGTTGTAATGTGTTTAATGCCAATGAGAAGAACTCTGTTCGTAGAGAAACTCCAGTAAAATTAAAAGCTTTTTAATAGAAAAAGTCGTTAGCTGTTATCCTCAACAGAGCAAAATGCCGAGCAAAATCCTGCTCTGCTATTTGTTCTCATGCCGGCATTTAGCTGCCAGGAAAGACCAGTCTTATAAACATGAAATTATATCCATGGTAACATGTGAGCCTTGTTTAACTTTGCAGCATGTTAAAAGGTACATTTAAAAAATTTTGTATTTTACTGCTGAAAATAGGACTTACGACTTTTAATTCAGCTATTTTAACTCAGCCTGAGAGCTGTTAACTGGTGACAGTAAGGGCCAGAGGGACAGCTCCTTCCTCAGTGGAGTTCTTGTTGCCAGACATTCCCAGAAGGTATTATTGCTTAAATACAGCTTGTGTTTTCTTTACCCAGATTCCTTTAACTAGGAAGATATGATGGGTTGTGATATTGGACTGCAGTGAAGCTCCCCCTGTGCTGTTCTACCCTTCATGACTGAGCAGGGCTGGGCTTTGCAGCTGGTGTGCTCCTGCCCTTTTCAGGTGAGTGCTGGATTCAAGGAGCCTACTTTGTGGTTACAAGCACTCTGCTCAGGTGCTGCTTAGTGACTCCTGCATTGTGCTAGAAAGCAGTCATTGCTCACATGGCGGGAGAGCAGCTGGAGCAGAAGTAGACTGAATTAGTGTCTGGGCTGGAAAATGTATTGGGAAAAGTAACAGAAAGATCCCAACTTTGAGCAAAAGCTGAAGCTGAAAAGTGCAGATGGTTTTCTTGTCTGTACGATAATGTCAAACCCAAAAAAAGGGAGTTTTCACACTCTGTTGTCTGTTTAGTGCAAAGTGAAAATTATGTACTGGAAAATGGAGCCCCATGTCTGGGGAAAACAGCTCTGACTGTGCTTATACAATCCCATTCCGGGCTCTGAGAAAGCTGGGCTTGGCTGCCTTTGCAGCGGTCTCTGAAGCCTTGAGCTCTGTTTGTTGTGGAGTGAAGGGAGGGAAAAGGAGCAGTGGGATGTGTCCTCGGTAGTTTTTATCTATTAGCACCTGCATGATAATGCCACTTGGAGTGAATTGTGCCAGGAATCACTTCTGAAAACTAGAAATTTCATTTCTAAGGGCAGCAGAACAGCCCATGCTGGTTGTGAGGTTAGTGCCAGAGATCACAGTGGCTGCAATTGCAAAGCATGGTGGAAAAGAACAGGAGAACAGAATGTTCTGGTAGCTACTGTCATGTGTGTCTTGAAGCAAAGGGGCTAGTGGATGAAGTAGCCTGGGTGTGTCTGGCTCGGAAAAGACAGCAGCATCTTTGAAGAATACATGTGTATTTGCTGTCTTCCTTTAGCTGTTCTTCAGGACTCTTTACATTTTAGCTCCACAGAGGTGAGACAAAGATGATACAAGGTGCACTTCGTGTAGAGATTTAACAACACATATACTGGCATGAACCTGTCTTAACAGGAAGGTGGAGATAATATATCAGCACAGCCTGTCCCCTCACTTGGGTAAATCCCCTTTTATTTAGGAGAGACTCAGACCTATCTCTAGCTGGACAAGGAGGGTCGGGCTGTGCCTTTTCTACTTTTGTGAAGTGGACACAGACCATGTGTTCCAGCAGGGTGAACAACTGGCCTCAGTTACTGGAGGTATTGTGTTCAGCCTGGGGAGAAGGGAGTGTCTGAGAGGCCTTGCCCTTAAGTTGTGTGCATGCTGGTGTGAGGGGGGAGAGATGAGGCACCAGGCAGTATCAGAGTAGCATCTGAGGGGCCTGATTCCACAGTAACTTTTTACATGTGACTTTAGTGTGGGTCATCTGTTCCGTATCTTTTAAATATTTTATCTTCAGGTGCCTAAGATGAGAACCTAGGAGCCTGAGGTACCTAATTTTGAGAAGAAAATTACTTTTGTTTGTGGGAGGTTTCCTTAAGTTTCCTTAAGGGCTTTAGTGTAATGGAGTTTGGATTCTGCCTTGGGTGGTGGTGTCCCTCGTGGGACATGCAAAGATCAGTCTGTAGAGCTGTCAGTACAAGGCATACTGCTGTATGAGCCCTGTGGGTGCTCTGGTCTTTGCTCTGGATCTTAAGTCTAGTCACGCAACTCCTCTCCTGTTGCAGGATGATGGTATCTTGAGACCTGTCTGCTGGGTTCTTCCTGCTTTCATGCTGAAGAGGTGTGTGGGAGAAGGTGGTCAGGCACACAGTGTGGTAATGACCTTTTACTGATGGAGGCACACTGCTAGGCTGTGCTGGCACCTCAGCCCAGCAGTGGATGCTGCTTTTTCACCAAAGCTGTGCCATCTACTCATGAATCCGGTGGGAGCAGGAGAGAGATGACACATTTAAGTCTGGGTTGGAGGGCAG
Organism: Grallaria varia; assembly: GCA_013396735.1. Classification (NCBI taxonomy): domain Eukaryota; kingdom Metazoa; phylum Chordata; class Aves; order Passeriformes; family Formicariidae; genus Grallaria; species Grallaria varia. The sequence continues at coordinate 293,675 of VWZG01011012.1, read as the reverse complement.
TGGTGTGGGTGTGAGAGCTGTGCTGGTGGACGCCTGAAGTGGGGGGCAATGATAGCCATGGGTTTTACCCTTCACATTCTGGTGCACATAGTTGTGTGCCTATAGCCAAGATGTCTTCTGCTGCTGTCATTTCTGCTGGGGGAAACCTCATTTGAAAGGTTCTTGAGCACTGGCCAGGAGAACTGTGGCACCCATGGGGACACACTCTGATTCAGAAACCCCATTAAGGGCTTCCCCTAACCTCAGCACACCTCAGGGAAGACCTCCAGCATTGGATCCTGACCTCAGACCAAATGCCTCTGTCAGGTATCTCTTGAGGGGAATTTAATTGAATTTTCCTTGTTTCATCTTTAAGTGGTGGGTTCTTCTGTTGAGGAGACAACAGGACCCACTGAAAGGCCATTTTTCCATGAGGGCAACTTCAGCTTACTGGTGACAGCTATGGTGGGTGGCTACTGAACCTAGAGTGTCAAAGCCAACATCTAAAATGACCTTTAGGCTGTTTACTCAGAGCAGTAACAGACTCGCCCCCGACTTCCTGATAAGGCCATCACTTATCAAGAAATAAGAAGAGCAAGTGGCTAGATATGGAAATCATTGTGGGAGTGAGCCTAATTAAAAACATACAGCATCATACAGAGGTAATGCTACTACACCGGTAACCTTTACCTCTTCTGTGGAATATGTGTAGAGAAAGCAGGAGAATTAACAGGAAGTGGGGAAAAAGATCTATTAAAAGTCAATTCCAAAACAAACAGAAAATCTTCTCTTGGTCAGACAGATGTGTATAATTTAACTCAAGTGTCTCCTCATGCTCCATGATTCTTTTTCCCAGCTATGCAGTAAAGTACCAGAAATCAATGATTTTCATCTCACTTAAGTGAAACTTTTTAGAAGAGCATTCTAAAGTAAGCCAAGAGATTAAGCAGACACTAAAATTTCAGTAAACTCTTAATTTAAATAGTTAGAGATGCAGAAAGCTAAGTATCAAATAGAAGCCAAGGCGTCTGGTTTTCACTCTAATTTAGAAAATTAGGTTCTTGCTTAAAAAGAAGTTTCTATATAAATTCATAAGACAAATATATATTTTAATACATGATTTAAGAAGTGCTTGGTACTTTAATGGATTAACCTCAATAAGCTATATTGTAGCATTTCACCATCTCAAACTAAACTTGTTTTATCTCATGTTCACCTGGTTTTGTTCAAGAGGTTGTTTTTCCTTTTAATTAATTTTCCTGTTTATTTGAGTCAGAATAGCAGCCCCATCTAATACCAGTTTTATATTTGCTAGAGGATGTCTAGACTGGCTAGCGTGAGGGTTTTCATCCTGGAAGGTTTTAGTAAGATCCTTCTCCATTTGGTATATACGTCACACAAGTACCGAAACTGAAAGTTTCAGATGCGATACAACACCTAGTAATAAACTGTTTCACCTTTTTTTTTTTTTTTTTAAAAGGGAAAGAAATACCATCTTTTGGCAGTGTTTCCTCTCAAACCTCAGAGACTTGCTGATCTGTCGTGTAGATCTGTACTGTGGTTGCAAAATATCAAAACAGAACTAAGGATTTTTATATCTACTCTTCCCACCCAGCACTCACAGCTCCTTCCCCCTTCCCTGTCTGTCGGGTAGTTTCTGAAGGTGTTGAGGAGACAGGAAGGGAAGGGACTCATCTGACCAATGGACAGAAAAATGGACAATAGTGCCAACAACTGAGCCTTATCTCTGTAGGAATATAGCCTGAAAATGCCTTGGTAATTATAATGGGTTGTGAATATTTTATTTCTTGAGGAAAACTGCACGGGTGGTTTTTTTTTTGGGGAGGGAAGCAAAGTAGAAGCAACTGGTTTCCATGTCAGATTAAGGAACTTGGAAGTCTCCAGAGCAAATGGTCCATTCTCTTCCTTAAACTATGGACTTTTTTAATGTGAATGATGGTTTTCTGTTGTCTTGTGATGTTGTGATACGTCATGGGAATATTTGGCAATGATGCATGTTGGACATGGAGTCCGGCTGCAGCTAGTGGTCCATGAAGGATAATGACACCCAAATCATAACTCCACTTAAGTCACTGGGATGTTCAATTTCTTATCAAATTTTGGAATTTTCTTTGCAATTTTCTATGCAAAGCAGGCACTTGGAGTGGAAAAGGTCATTTTGATAAAAATCCAACTTTTCACTAAAATCAGTTCTCTTCAGCACCCTGTCCCAAAATCTGTTATGTTCACAGTGTTCCAGAACATCCTTGCCATCTGTCAGAAGCATTTTTAGGTAACAAATTATTCAACCTAACTGTGCCCTATCTTTGCCACGCTGTTGTGTGTGTGTCTTTGAACTTCCTTGGGATGGATAGTCCTGAGGCTCCCCAAAGCCAGCAGGAATCCCCAGACTCTGAAGGGGAACCCCTAGAGCCAGGAAACAGAAGTGTCCTGAGGACATGGGTGTTTCTGAAGCACCAGCCACCTCCTAAGTAGAGACGTCTTTACCTACCACTGCAGAAACCAAGTATGTTCCAGCACGGAGGTAGTGCTGTTCCAGAAAGGAGCGTATGTCTTGCTCTCCCTTTAAAATGGATCCTCTTTTGCATATTGTGTGTGCTGGTAGGAGGTGGGAGGTCACACTCAGACTCTTCCTGACAAGATCCAAATTCATATTATCCACCCCCAGTTCCTGCCTAAAACATACGAAAAGTGCTCGGATAAGGGATTCTTCTCTTTCAGCCATGTGTCCTAATCGCTGGGCTGAAGATTGAGCCCTCTTAGCATCAAAGCCTGGATTTTTGTTGCATGATTTCAGCAGGCTTAGAGGGGAGTCCCCCATCCAAAACCCTGTGGTTAAGGCATTTTTTTGAGGAGGTGAGAGACAAGGGTTTTGAACTGATGAATACATATCTTATGCTTCCTTTCAAGAGCGTGCTAATTACAAGACTGTGATATGAGAAGCAGACAGTGTTGCCACTGTCAAATTGGTTGCTCTGCCTGTGTTTTAAAAGCAAGTGGCCCCAGCCAGCGCTGGGTCAGTGCGCTCACGGCTGTGCTGCCTCCAGTGTGGACTTTCTGGATCTGGGCTTCAGCCTGGAGGAGATTTCCATCAAGTCTCTGTGTCTGGGGAATATCCCAGGGATATGGGAGGCACTCAGAGGGCAGGGGCATCACTCGCTCTGGTGTGGGGGCAGAGGGGAAGCCTTTTCTATCCACAATTCAGGACTTAATTTTCTCCAAATAGTGATTTGTAAATGCAATATGTCACTATGAGAGCTGTTGAATATTTTGTCATGAGACCACTAATGAATTTGATAGCCACCACATTCACCAGTTGGTGGAACAGATTTACCCATCATTTCTGAATTTTAAGTGAATGGGACTTCACATGTGGTTAAAGTTTTTGGGTGTGTTTTTTTGTTTGGTTTTTTGGGGTTTTTTGTGTTGGTTTTTTATTTTCTTTAAATGCACTGAAGTGTCTTGCTGGACTGGGACTTTTAAAAGCGTTAGTTTGTCTCCTCAAGTCTCCTTCAAGATAAGGTTTTCTTGTATTCTGAAATGATGTGGCAGAAGGCAAAAAATAATCTTGTGACTCATTAGGAAATAAACAGAGGCATAATTGCCATCTGTGTTGCAGTCCATTTAATTTTTTCTCTATCTAGTCATGGAAAAAAGTTCATAAAAAGAAGTTGAGGTCTGGTTTTGTGATATTTTTGAGAGAAGCTAGCTTGAAAAAATTACAGAAAAGAAAGGCAAAAAAAAGAAAAAGAAAAAAGCCCCAATACTGGCTCTATACATTATCTTAGACAAAATGGATTAAATTTCTGACACCCTACTCATCAAATTCTGACCTTGATTTGACCCCATTGGCTTTTTACTGTTTGATGTTCTCAAACGATTTGGTGCCACTTTTCCTTAGTAGTGCAGTTAATTTTGAGTGTTAGATAGAGATCAATAGTCATAGCTTGAAATTGGCACCTTTGGACGAAAAATATGTTGTGTGGCAGTAACATAGATTTGATAGTACTTCAGTTAAGAAAATGGTGTACTCTTTCATTATTGTTTTCAATGACAGTATCCAGAGTGTTACTTCATTCTCCTAGCAAGTTTCTGACAGTCTCTAGTAATATCTTATCTATCAAAGAGTTTTCATTCCTCTCCTTTCATGCTTGGCTTCTGGAGTGGAACTTTATTTAAAAGGCCCCTGAAATTAGAAAGAATGACCATGGCACTTCTGCTATCAAGCTGCCCAGTAAGAAATAAACCCCCTTACTTCTAGACTTGTGTCCAGCCTCCTGCTTGCCCACATTGAAATCTCATTTACTGTGCTGGCCTTATGGGGGAAACTTGGCTGTCAGGAGGAACTAAGTGGCCTGTTGGATAAGATCTAATCTTCTCATAGGTAGCTGGGTTTTGCATACTGGCATTAAAAGAAAGGGTGGGAATGCCCTTCCTACTTTTGTGCATATGGAAGTGCTCTGTGCCTTGCTTTCAGTCCATTGCTGCAGTGAGAGGTGGGACTATTTGAAGGGGGTGTTTATTCCTCCACTACTGCTTGGAGTAGGTGCCTTTGGAGTATCCAGCTGCTCTGGAGTACTGGGTTGAGGCTCGGGCTCAGGGCACAGGACTCATCTCCTTTCTGTAGGGTCCCACCTCAGAGCACCTGGTACTGTGGAGGTGTAGTGAAACTCTTCTTCAGGCTTCCATCAATGCAGGTGCTGAACATTTTGGGAAGTTTTCAGCATGCCACTAAAATCTGACCTCCGGTGTGCCCTTCCTCCAGTGTAACTTTGGAAATCGTGACTAGTGTAATCCAAATTTGACAGGTGGTTGAAAATATCTTTTTGACCAAATTCCGTTAAATATACATGGAGGTGGGGAAGAAACTGCAGATAAGCCCAAGAGAGGAGAGGCTGTGGAGAGAAGCAGCTGGGAGAGAGTTGTCATGACAGTCTTGGGTACAGGGGAATGTCAGCCATGGATTGTGCCTTCTTTGTACCAAGGAAGAATCCAACATTTGGACACGGATGAGTAAGGAACCTGGCTGCAGCATTCTGCTCTTCCTGGAGTTATTTGATTAATTTTGACAGATTTCCTAGGAAAATTTTGGGCACCTCAGTTTCAACAGCTACTTGAAAAACATTCCCATGACTCTCCTCAAGTCTTGATGAAGTAACTTGTTTGTCAGGTGCCTTCTGAAGAACTTTTAAAATGCCAAGCACTAACAATTTCAGATCAGCGAAGTCCTTAGTCTGTTTTAGGCTATTTGCTTGAGAACCAGATGCCCAAGCACTTTTTAAACCAATCATGCAGTTTTTACACCAATAATTTTTACAACTTGGAAGCCAGGTTGCCCAGTTTGAAACTGTATCAACTCCTACTGACATTCTTCCCTCAGTCATAATACCTAACCTTGTTGGGGAAGAGAGTGCATAATATGCAGAACAATGGTTGGAATGGTATGGAGGATCTTCGGGTGGTGTAAATAACTGACAGTCCAAGAAATTCAACAGAGCACTACCCACTTACAGTCAGTGAAGATCTACTCTGAGTTACCAGCAATGAAGTCTCTTTGGATCAAAAGAGCACAAGGAGAGACTTCCAAAGGCAAAATTGTCCCATTTTTTTAACAAACATGTGGTATGCCATTTTCAGCCCTTCCTAGCCAGTAATCAGAAGTGGCAGAGTCTGAATGCAAATATGGACTGCAGGGTAAATAGAAGGGCAACCAGGGCCTATTTCCAAAGGATTTCTGCCTCTTGAATAGGCACCTCAGCAGAGATGGCTCCAAATGGAAGCAGTAATGGCAGGTGCACTGTGATGCTTTCCATGAGGGAGTGAGGACTTCTGGCACAGGGGCAGGCCTCTGAAAGTTTTCCTTTCTATTTTCTTTAGATTTCAATCTCTGGAAACCATGTGCAGATAAATGGAGAAGAAATATTCTCCATGACCTTAGGGCTGTTTAGCAGAGTAACAATGGCAGAGTGATGGATAAAGACTGCTGAGAAGGGATGCTGTAGGTACCCATGACTCATGCACTTTACCTGACAGCACCTCTGAGCCTGTGGACATGAAAGGGAGTTAGACTTTGTACTAAGGAGATCCACACTTTGGTCCTCTGGCTCAAGTCTGGAAACGCTTTGTGTACTGCTTTCCTGACATTTATCACCTCCTGAAGGCAACTACATTTAGCATCCTTTTCAACAGTCCTGTGTTTTTCCAGCCACAAGCCCCAGCCTGCTGTCAGAAAGGCTTGGACCTGCCAAAGCAATGCTCTCCTCTTGTGTGACCTGAGTTTAATTGCAGCTGTCTGAAGATGTTTTCGCTGATGGGCACTCTGTGAGTGTACCGAGACGCCAACTTCTCAGATGTGTGGCGGGGGATCATCCATCATCTTACAGAGGGAAGCCCACGGGTGTACATGTACATGAGGGCTGGAAACTTCAGTTCCTTTCAAGGGTCTTTGTCACAGACTCTGCCTGTATTCAATGAGCTAAATAAATCATGAATTTCTTTCTGGAGACCAAGCCTCAGTGGTGCTGAGTACCAGCAATTCCCATTAGCTTCAATGGCCACTACAGGTGTCCTGTTATATCTGCAGGACTGGCCCCAGGCATCACCTCCTTCAAGGGGAACCATGCTGTAATGCTGCAGCAAGGTGTTCCTCTCTGGCAGATCCAATTGCCTTTGGATACATGCTGTTGTCCTTGGCTGGGAGTTGTTACTGGTGGAATAAAGTTACTACACTGCTTTAAATCCAGTGTAAATCCAGGAACAAAGATTTAGTAAAAACAAACCTTTAACGAAACTTTATCGTGACTACAATTTTCACCATCCCCTGAAAGATTTTCAGGTGGGTCAGCTTCTTACATACCCTCCATGACTCATCTGGGTCCCTGGGCAGCTGCCTTCCTTCCCAAGTTCAGTTTTAAAACTAAAATGAGACTCAGCCGTGGTTCCCAACAGCCATTAAGTGTGTTTTGGAAATCAGCACCACTGTAGCTGTTGCTGCTCCTCTTGTTTACGCTTTTTCTGACTGATACATTTTGGTGCCAAAGTACATCACTTGTGAGGTTTTCTAGAGCAGCTCCAAAGCTGTGCCAGAGCATGTTCCCACTTTATGGCATCAGCAGTTCAGAGAGGTGTTTAACAACTTGATTGACTGTACTTTGGGTGATGCCACTGATTACTGAAGCAACACATGCGCTTACAGGTAAGATGTGCTTAAAAATGTCTTTCTCAGTCAGGAGTGGAGCCCTTAATCTGCTCTGCATCCTGCAGATTCCCAGGAAGGCTGGAGGGCTCCACAGGAGCAAAGGCAAACTCCAGAGCAATGAAGAGGTGAATGGAAGAGAGTAATCTCTGGAACACTTCACATATGAGATTTGATTGCCTTGCTGAATCGGGGGATTCTTCAGAGATGGGATCTGGGAGGAAGCCCTGGCATGTTGCTAGTTACATAAAATCTCTATTAATAGCGAATTGTTTTTAGAGGGGAAACTGGCATATTGTAAAAATGTCAAATGATAATGATATGGTAGTGGGTATATGTAATGTACATTTGCAGCCTAGATAGTTAGGTGCTTCTGGATTTGCTAGTAATTTCAGGTACACTCTTACTGCAACTTTTAATGAAGGCAAAATACCCAGCAATATTTAAGTAAATTAATTGGAGCAGGAATTGCAAAGTCAAAGGAAATGTTTGATTTGCTTTATTACTAGGGACTACACATGTGCTGAAATTGGCCTGGTTGGTTAGTGCCGGACATAAAAATGCTGTCTCTGGATAATTCCATGCCCTGCAAACTATATTCTGTGAGCGCCTTTCCTCTATGCTGCCCATCTCCTGTGATCCCTCCGATCTCTGCCTGGCTGGTGAGTGGTTGCTCATCCTCTCACCCTCACAGACCTTTTTACCTCAAAGTGCCCACCCACTCTGTACCTGAGGTCAAATCCTTCAAGTCTATCCAATTGTACAGTATAAGTTGCCTGGTGTATACCTGTGTTGGTGTGATGTAGTTGCACTCTTTGCTTGACTGAACAGAAAGGAATGTCTGAGTACTTGTGGATCTGGAAAGAACTGGTTTTGTGTATGCACAAGTGGTATGTGCGACAGGAGTAAGAACAGTTATGCAGTTTTATGGAGTGAGAGCAAATGCTGGGAAGCCCAGTGGTGCCTGTGATATTTTGTCTCAACTGGTTTGGTCTGTGGCTGAGTTTGTCTGAATTGTGGTGGTAGCTGCTTTGAACAATGTATTGCAGTAACATCCTGGAGCTCATTGTAGCAGTGGGATAAAAGAACGGATTGTGAAAAGTGGAAGAAATACTGGACTTCAGTGCTTTTAGGAGTAATAAAATGTCTGCTCTGCAATATGTTTAGCAATACATACAGAAACAAATAATCTTTGGGGTTGCTTAATGTTTTTCCAAGCTTTTATTGGGATGTTAAAGGTAAAATCTTGGCCATCTTGAAGATGATGGAAAACTCTTTGCCTCTTTTGAGTCAGGATTGAGTCTTTTGAGTCCCTTACACCTGCATCTGCTGTATAGTTGGCAAATCCCCAGAACTCCATCACAGCTAACCTAGGAAAGCAGAGAGCATCTGAGCTGTACTTCCTAATTAAAATGCAGTGCCCCCAGGCAGTGCTCAAGGGCAGATGTTGTACCCGGTCACACTCATGACCTGTCTCCATGCTGAGCAAAGAGGTGGGAAGAGGCAACAGGAAACAGAGCTTGAAAACAGGGCTCTGTTTCAGATGGCAAAGGACTGATGGCAAGCCAGGGGTAGAGCTGGGAAGAGACTCTGTTGGCTTGACCACCTTTGATGGGGTAGAAGTCTGTACATAGAAGGAATTTAGGTAGTATCGTAAGAAAGTAAACTTACATTGTGTTAAATGCATCCCAGAAGAAAGCAACTTCTGCTCCAAAATCCTGATAAACAAACAAACCAACCAGAAAAAAACTCTCAATTGCCCAGAAGTCTTGCTTATAATGTGCATTAGTGCATGGAAATTCTACAAATATAAGTGGAAGATATTTGGAGCTGAAGTGTGTGAAATGGTGCCATACCTCATTTCTGAGCAGTGCAAACCTGGACCAGTTTGGCCACAGGCACCTCTTCTGTTGTGCTTTAATTCTGAGTAAATAGATTATAGTGACTATTCTTGATTAAATACTGCTTTTGCTATTTCGACCCCAGAACACTCAAAAAAAGCTGGGATTGCTGCTTCAAGTTGTTCATGGGCGGAGAATTTCTGTACCAACTTTTAGCCTAAGAGCAGTTCCAATGGCCCGACTTACAAATCTCTCAAAGATCTTAAAAGGATGCTACTGATCTCCAAACGATAGCCTCTTAGATATTATTACTGAAACTTTCTGGAAGTAGTGCACACCAGGAGGGAACAATTAATCCTCAGAGTAACCCCATTTACTCAGCAGTTTGTCCCTGAGGGAGTAGGAACACTTGATATCTGACAGCAGCCCCAAATGTCAGTATTTCTCTGCTCATTCATTTGCCTACTTGCTGTGGTAGATTTCATGCCGTTATAAGCTGTTTATGTACAGCCTGATCAAAGTACTTAATGACAGGGTTAATTTCTACGTATAATGAGAAAGTCAAGACAGGAGACAGGTACTGTGTAATCGAATTTTTCATTTTGGAATTTGTTTCTCTTCATGTAGGGCTTAGCTTTGATTTTTTATTACCATTAATGTCTGCATTTACTGTTCTTTCTAGTTTCTCAGATGAGCTAAACCTACTGTAGAAACAGCAGAGGCACTGAATTGTTCCACCAGCTTCCATGAAAGTATGATGATAAAGTAAAAAGGGTCTATAACTTCTCTGCAACAAGACCTCAAAGTGCAGTTTGGTTTGGGAGACAATACAATTGCACTCCTTAAACAGTCTACTGAGACATCTAATCTCTTTTTCTGACTCAGTAGTTGTATGCACTGATATGGACACTTAGGGATCTCTGTACATAGCCAGAGACAAAGACTGTGTTAAAATCTGGAAATCTTGTAGTTTATGAAGTGTGTGTCTTCAGCAAGACTTTGCAGACATGAATGAATCCCCAGAGTATCCCTTTGAAAGAGCTGATGGTGGGGGAAAAAAACCAGTCCTCATTTTTCAAAGCATGGAACTTCAGTGTGAGATCTGCATTTGCCCTGATTATTTTTGTTTTCATTTTTAGATGCGCTGAGTGCTGTGAATATTTCTGGACCTGCAGAAATCTAGAGGTACAGAAGTGATGGAGGCTTTACAAAATATGTCTCTTGCTGAGGTAGCTGTCTTCAGGAATCAAGTGGGAAGTGGAGATGAAATTAAACCTGGGCCTATCTGCCTCACCGTGCATCCACTGTTTTTCTCTTTTCTAGCAATCTGTAAATTTTTGAAAAATAGGAATTTAAAATGTCATACTAAATTTTGTGGCCCATTGTTACCCAAGTTTCCTTACAGTTGAGCTAGAAATCCTTTGTGAGGAAAGTGTGCACCTCTATTAGCACCACTGTGCAAGCTGTTGTTTGTGAATGCAGTGGTAGGCTTTGCGCATGCTGATTTGGGCTCAGTCATGCACCTTCTTTTCCTCTTTTACATGCAAATAGCAGCTGTGTCAGTCTCTGGGATGCCTGTTTGTTCCCTTAATGGAGAGATTCCAGTTCATACCTTCAACCAGTGCATTTGTGCGTGGGCAGAGGTATAGTGCAGTGGTACAGTTGCTGACAAGGAAAGAGCTGTGACAGAGGTTGGAACAAGTCAGTGAAAGAGAGAAGTCTTAAAAGAAGACACTGAGCTCTTCTGGTGTGTTTTCATTTATTAAAAAAAAAAAAAGAAAAGGCACGAAGGTGGAGAAGAGCAGAGATCTACACAAAATGGTTATCCATAATCCTGCCCCCATAAGAAGGGATCTCTTGTTTGCCACAGATCAAGTTCTTTTTTCTGAACCCAAGGGTTCAGGCAGCAGCCTTGAGGCTGAAACAGGTCAGCCAGCAGTCTGCACAGCTGGGACAGGGTTGGGCTGAGTGCAGGTGTTTGGACTCCTCACCTTGGTGCCCCGGTGCCAAGGGAGCTGGGATGGTGAGCTGTCCTGGCTGGAGCTGTGCCCGGCTGCAGGCACCATGCTCCAGAGGGTCCTTGGCCTTGCCAGTCCACTGGCTGCTCTGCTCTCCCAGCATTTTCCATGGTGGGGTACAGCACGTCTGCCCTGCTGTGAAGATAGGGAGGTTCATGGTACTTGCTTGGCACCAGCAGGCAAACTGAGTATAAAGGATATTGGCAGGATGTTATTTCCTCACCTGTCTGCAGCCTTCTCCACTTTATGGTTATGACTATATGAACCCAAGTACTGCCTTACTCTTCCTCTTCTGAAAGGCCATTCCTGCTCTTGTGTCACAGAAGTCAATGCAAAACGAAATCAGGTAAAATCACTTCCATGGCATTGCTTTGGGTGCCATTGAACTTACTGAAGAAAGTTGGCATTAGTACTATGCAGGCCATGCAATATATGTGTTGTGCAAAAAGGACCCGTTTAAAAGGGTATTTGATTTAAGGTGCAAGGATTTCCTGGAATTTGGAGTGCAAAGTTTTCTAGGAAGGTCATCTCAAAAAAAAAAAAAAAAAAAAAGATGTCCCTGTGAAGTTCTTGGTTGAATCTGTAGGAGGCTTGACACCTTTCAAAAAGCCCTGGCTTGTGCTTATCTGTTGTCCCCCCTCAAAGACTGCCTTGATGCCGGTGTCACAGCAGGACTCAGTGTACATCTGCATCCTTGTGTGTCCGGGCATCTGTGGGGGCTGTAACATGGTAACTGAAATAACTGTGCCTCCGACCTGCTTTAGAATCTACTTGACCATATCCCCACTGTGTGTGTGCCAGTGACAGAGGTGGGGTAAGGAACAGAAACGTGTACATGCTATAGTCATAGTGATGGCGTGAAAGTGATGCCATCTCTTTGTGGGGAAGGTCCTTAAACACATCTCTAGCCTCTCCACGGATCCATGGGGAAACAAGGCTGTGACCTGTAGGGTTTCTATTGACTTCAGATTTGACGACACTTAATTGAGTAATATGTTGTGACACGATAGGATGAATTCCTGGCCCTAGTAATGGCAGTGGATTTTGGTATTGATTTTGGAAATATTTTAGGATTTCAGGTGTAGAAATTAGCAGCAAACCCCACAATGAAATAATCTAGTTATTTCCTATCAAACAGGCTCTTCATCAGCATGGCTATTCTAGGAAACGCATTTCAAATGGAAATTTATCCTGTTGCAAAGGTACATTTTGAGCTATTGACCCCACAAAGTAATACATGCATATAATAAAACTACTTCCTGTCTATTTAAAACTTTTGTGGAACAATGTGAGTGGATCTGGTTATGCTGTTCTCTGCCCTAATGGCAGTTTAACCAAAGCAATTTGTTGCCTGGCCTGTTTTGCAAAAATACCTGGTCTTTAGATGTCTAAGACCTTTAAAACCTTTGAGAAAGGGAGAGACGCGCACCTGACATGTCTACAAGTAACTTAGATCAGGTTATTGATCGGTCCTGTATATGTTGCTTTCCAGTGGGAGGATGAGACAGAGAGGCCAATCCATTACTGCAGCTATCTACCACTGGAAAGCAATAGCACTAATGATGCAGGTTTTCAATAGCTGATTTATATTATCCTGCAGTCAACAAGAACTCATGATTTTATCACTGTACTGTTTAAAGCAACACTCCCAAATGCTGTCAGGTCCTAAATCTGACCTTCTGTAACACAGTTGCAGGTGAAAACTTAAAATAACCCCACCGGTCCTCCAGAGTATGGTCTGGACAAGCTCCCTGCTTGCTGAGCAGTGGGTCCTGTGAGCCCCTAGTTAGTACGAGGCTGGTTCTGGGGTGTGATTCCTGGTGAGACTCCCTGTGGATCCACCAGCTCCCTGGCACTGTGCCACTGAGGGGGAGGATGGAGGAGTTACAGTGCTCACTCAGGGAAATATTGCACTTAAAATCTCGATGCCTGACTGCTAATTTGGTGGTGATTAACGAGAAATACATGTTGATGTCTATAAATGAGAGGCAGTAACTGGCTCCCCTCTTCTTCCTTCGAGTGATACAAGTACTTTGGGCAGCACAGAGGAAGTGCCCACAGAATCCATCATGGAGCAGAGCTCCTGAGGGAGAGAGTGGCAGCAGCGAGGAGCTGTGTTTGCTGGAGAAAGCATTTGATGAACCACGCGAGAGCCAGCCTGAGCAGTGGGCACAGCTCCATCCTCTCCTTGGGCTGTGTTTGACCACGGGAGTGGTCACATCAGAGTGCGCTGTCATAGCAGGTCAGCTCAGCAAGGCTGGGGGCTTGTTTGGGCAGCTCCTGGCAGTTCCCACATGAGCAGGAGGTAAAGGCTGTGTGCAGAGCATTTGGGCACTGGGAGAAGGGAGTGTGGATGGAGTGTGGAGCTTTGCATGCTCAGCTGTGCTGACCTGCAGGGACCAGCAATGTCTTTTTGGACTTGTACACACCCTGTTTTCACGCAAACATTTCATGCAGATTTGTAAGATGCGATGGCTTCTGAGCATATTTTACACAGTCACAGTCTAGTGACTGAAGAATCCACTAATTAAGAAGCCCCTAATTAGACTTTTAAATGATAAACTGTAATAGCTGTAGTGCAGCTGTTGCAAACTATAGAGTAAATTATACCCAGTTGAAAGAGGCTTTAATTACGTATTTATATAACATACTTTAAAGACTTTGAAAGATAAAAGAATTTTTAGTATCGTCAATTAAAAAAACAAGGGAGTAACAATTGAGCTCTTAAACCAATGAAAGCAAGGAAATTCAAAGTTAATCTGAGAAGCTGTGCTGGTACTTTCTTCTATGCTCATGGGATTCTAATTTTCGGGGGGTTGGTTTTGTTCTTTTTCGTTTCCGTGATGGATGAGATAAGAAAGTATTTTCAGTTAGGAGTTTATGTCCCCTGCTTTCATTTTTGTAGCTTTTATAGGTCCATGTACATCATTAATGATACTCGGCAAACTTTCTGCAGCTTTGTTTTTGCAGCAATGCTATCACAAACACCCTTGTCAGCCAGCTTGTCTCCTTGCATTGTGATTTACAGAATGGTTAGTTGTACATATGCCCTTTTGAAGTCAACAGAAACTCAAAAATTGGTCAAATTTGGGCCTTAAAGACCATATTCAGGCCATATCTAGCCTGCACATTGTTGGTGCACTGTTGGCAGCCATTCACCATGCTGAGCTTACCAAGTTGGATGTATCTGGGACAAATCAGCAATTTGGAGAGTGTACTCTAAGCTTCTTTTTTGCAGGGCTCAGTCCTGCTCCACTGAAACTGAGGAGAGTTTAGCCCTTGCCCACATTTGGGTCTAGGCCAGATTCCAGTCTGCCCAGCCTTCAGACACCAGGACTGTTCCCCTCGTCCCAGCTCTGCCTGACAGAGCCTCCTTGGGGAGCCTCACCAGCTCTGTCTCCAAATGTGCGTCTGCCCTCAGCCTCTGTCACTTACCCAGCCCTGTTTGGTGGCCTTCCCTGCCACCTCTGATCGCAATCGACACTGATGTGCTGCAGTAAATGCCTCTGTAGAGGAAAGCAAAGATGTCTCTGATGCACCATCCATTGCCTGATGGCTTTGCTTGTCTGTTGCCAGTTCTTTTCGTTTCTTAGATTACTGTTCCTCAGGACAAGGGCTGTGCTTTGTGTGCCTGCGTGCTGCCACCACATAGAGGGCACAGACACTGGGCTGTGATGTGCAGAGGGCTCAGTTCCTTTAGCTGCTCTTAGGGACTGGCCTTCACAGCTGTAGGACCCAGCAGCCCATGACAGCCAAGAGAGGTTGTGCTGTTTTGCTTATTCCAGCCACATCCAAGTATTTTTATCTGGAAATGTCACAGTGAGGGAAATGAGGAATACAGTTCTCATAGTTAATTTTTATGGCTGATTAATTAGCCCAAAGAGTATTAAATTGTGCTAATGTAGTTTGCCTCTTCGATGCTGTCTTTTGACTTCAATGGAACTAAATACATGCTTAAAGTTAACTACATGCCAAAGTGCTGTGGTGAATCGGGGCCTAGGGCATTAATTAGAACTTGGCTCAGATTTACTTTCAAGGCTTTCCCCACTTTTTTTTTTTTTTTTTT
>VWZG01011012.1:255114-268415 GCA_013396735.1 Grallaria varia | reverse complement strand
GCTGTGGGTGTCTCTGGGCTGAGGTGATGGTGGACTGTGGGTGTCTCTAGGCTGATGCGATGGCTGTGGGTGTCTCTAGGCTGAGGCGATGGATGTCTGTGGGTGTCTCTGGGCTGAGGTGATGGATGGCTGTGGGTGACTCTGGACCGAGGTGATCATGGAGGGCTGTGGGTGTCTCTAGGCTGAGGGGATGGATGGCTGTGGGTGTCTCTGGACTGAGGTGATCATGGATGTCTGTGGGTGTCTCTGGGCTGAGGTGATGGATGGCTGTGGGTGTCTCTGGCTAAGGCGATGGATGGCTGTGGGTGTCTCTGGGCTGAGGTGATCACGGAGGGCTGTGGGTGTCTCTGGGCTGTGGGCATCTCTGGGCTGAGGCGATGGATGGCTGTGGGTGTCTCTGGGCTGCCATCACACCTTAGAGCATGTCATGGATGCACTCAGGCAGCTTTCACCTTGCAGGCACGGCTGCACAGACCAGCCAGTGTATGTAGGTTTGTAACTCTCCATTCCCTCCTTTCTGGAAGTGTTTACTTTAAAGTCTCAACAAGACCTAAATTCAATTCCCTTAAGGTGCTTTTGGCTGTCCCCGGCCCTGTGGAGGTGCTGTCCCCTGCAGCTGCCTCAGGCAGGCTGTGAGATGAGGCTGAGCTTGCAGCCTCCCCTTCCTGATGATTCCTTTTGCAGGGGCCTCTCTGAGGAGCTGTGGGGCTCAACAGCAATCAGAGAGCACAAACTGGGTTTTTGGATGCAAGATCACTCGCAGAAGGGTGGTAAAAGGACTCCTGAACTTGCACTTAAGTAAAATAGCTGGTAATTCTCCCTTGGAAACACCAAGGGAGACGGTGGAGGGATTCCTAAGCAGCAAACTCCAGCCTCAGAGCAAGGTGCTGGGCTTTGCAAATCCTTGGTCTGTCTCTTCTGCAGTCTGGGGCAGCCAAGCAGGAGCCTTGGTGGACAGAGCTTGTTGTTGCTTTTAGCACAGGAAAATCCTAAGCTTAAAACAATCCACGTATGATAAACATTAAGAACACCTATTTCAGTGCTTATGCCACCACAAACAAAACACTGAAAGAAAGCAAGCAAAGCAGGAAACAGGCTTTGTTGTTCACTTAATTGTGAAAGCTTTATTATGTCCTGCTGTGCTGGAAATAAAGACCTATTACCAAGGCAGAATCCCATTTACATCAAGTGTTTGCTATGTCATTGTAATCTCCAGCATCGGCGGTTTCAGCTGGGCAACAAAACGTTTGAGAGGAGCAGCCCAACTCCTCTAGAGTTTATCTGTGTAGATGCATAGGCTCTCTGTTGATTTAGTCACCACTTACGTCGGCATGGTATCTTCATACTGCTCTTAGGTATGAAAAGGTGTTCACAGACGGGCTGGAGATTATTAAGTTTATATAAAACTCCCTCTGTTTCCCCTTTTCCTGCTTCCTTCCCCATGTCATTAATTGACTGAAATGTGTGTTAAATACCTATAAACCAAACTTTTGTTTGCTCCCAGAAAGAAGAGTGCAGGACTCCTACCTGTTTCCTCTATGATGGAAGGGGGAGGACAGCTGTGACTCTGTAGCAAACTTCACGTTGTATGGCAGCTACAGGTAAGCTGAGAAATTATGCTTTTACTATGAAAAGCACAAAGTGTAGATGCAGTTTGTTCCTTATGTTGTTTGCTCCTTGTGTGGACTACTTGAAAGTAACTCAGTTTTGTGCTGTGCTCAGATACAGTCTGTTCCATAGGCTAAGTGTTCTGCAGGTTTATGGGGCAGAATGAACTCTGTGTTTTGGGGGCATGATGAGGCTGCATGAACCAGTGTGGTATTAATGTCTAATTATTATACCTGATTTTCAGAGTGAGCCTTTCTTTCAATACGAAGTGTATATTTATACACTTTTATTAACCGTTGTCTCAGACATTGTACAGGTTCAGGAAGACTATGTTGAATGTTGATAACTACATATTAAAGGAAAGGGGGCTGAGTTCACTTTTTGAAATAGCTCTTCTACCACAAGGATAATATCTAGTGCCTTCCTTTCAACTGATGGCTTTTATTTTGTAGTATAAAATTCTGATAGTGTCTCTGGAATATATTTGTAAATATGTTTGCCAAAGTTATATATTGAATAATTCCTCTCTTTCCACATCTGAAATGACCACGTACAGAATGTAATTAAAAATGAACATATGTTAATTCTTTTTTTCTATCAACTTTTAACATCTTTTAAGATACCATTTCCTGTCTTATTAAATCTTCTATATAAATTATCATTGATATGAGGAAAATAAGCTTATCTACTGAAGAGGATTGACTAAAATTATTCGTTTGTGTTAGAATATTATGAAACACTATTTCTACACCAGCAGCTATTACAAACCCCAACCAATCTAATAGCATGGAAAGCATGTTGTTTTCAAGTATTTGGGATGTATGGAATGGAAAAGATTATAGAAGGGACTTTTTTGCATGGTGTATTGACTGGCCGACAAGTCAGATCTTATGTATTTTCCTGTTCTCTGATGACTGGTGAGGATTAAGCAAAAGATGTCTTGGGAAGGAAGGAGATGTCCTAGATTCCCAAACACACTTAGTTTTCACCTGGTGATTATCACATACTCAGCTCTGTAGAGTGCTAAGCCTTTGATTTAGTTTACAGAGAATTAGAACATGACTGAAGCAGAGATTGACACTATGGCAGGTTTCAGAAAGTCCACAAGCTTTCAGCAATGCCCTCTACAAACACAGCACAAGTGCTAAAGTATGTGTGTCTCTTGAGATAACACTTCACCAATGTTATGTTAACTCCTGAACTTGTATGATTACTGAGACAATAAAAAACACTTGGAAAGAACATATTTTCCCAGAAGTCTTCTGCTGCTGGTTTTGGTTGAATCTACCTTACAGTATAGGCATGTTGTAGGGAAAACACCCCTTAACAGTAAAAAACCTATCAGGACACAGGGGGATATCATACTCTCCTGGTGCCCAGCTGACCATTAGACAGTCTCTCCATAGTGGATGGCACTGTCAAAGAGAGAAATCTATTTTTGGACCTAGCAAAAATCCCTCTTATGGGAGGTATGTTTGAAGTTATGTAATTCTTGTAAGAGCTCTCAAGCACTGTGGGCCTGAGAATCCGAAACTGTCCTTTCCTTCTTCCTTTGAGCTTTCTGCCATCTTGGTAGGAGGTCTCCTTTTTTTTGTGTATTTCTTAATTTTTAGGAACTAAATGTAACTTTTTTCTGTTTGTGGGTTTTGCAGCATTTGGAAGATGACCCTTTCCCACTGCCCTGAATGCTTTCCCATTCTGCATGAATGTTGCACATGATGTTGGGCCATATATATTATTTTTCACCAGAAATAACTTCTATTTACTGGAAGTGCAAAATTGTAGAGAAAATTTGCTGACTGCTAATGCAATGTAGGCAATTGCTTAACAGAACAGTAAAGTAAATATGTAAAGTGTTTCACTTTCTTTCTATACTCCTCTTTTTCATCTTTGCTAAAATTTAGGCTGTCAGTGTTGGTACCTTCTTTTGTTGTTGGCCCTTCCAAATGCATTTGGTAAACTGTTGATCTGAGTGCATTTAGGAGGGTGGACACGATGCTGGTGTTATTGCAGTCTGTGATACAATGAAAATAGCTTTTGGACCAGTATTTCGGTGTTTCTAGGGAGGTCCTTGTAGAATCAGGAGTGGGCAGATGCTCATGTGGGCGTATAGCCGATGTCATTCTCTATGGATGCTCACATGGGTGAGCCTACCATAGTGTGGGGGTTATTGCCATGAGGAACAGCCCCTCCAGTGGTCTGGGCCCTGTTTTGTTTGGAAAGAGGTAGAAAAGACAAGATGGAGAATCTGCCCCTCCTACCAGGTTTTCCTGTCTTCAGAGAATCAGCAGAGCAGCGAGAGAAGGTGGGTGTCTCATTTGAAACACACCACTTTCTCTTTTCAAATAACTCTCTCCAACCCTCATGGACCATATGCTCCTGTCGTCACCAAGAAACTGCAGGAACACCCAACTAGGCAATCCCCTTTCCCTCTCCATATTATGGGGAGAATGTTGGACAAACAATTCCATTAAAGCTGCTCTTGTGCTTGGGTAGTCGGGCTCTATCTATCTAGACATATCTATGAGACCAAAGAGCTATATGAAGGATCTGACAGTCCTGTTTCTCCCTGTGAACCTTCCAGCCTGTTAAACTCATCCCTGCAAGAGCCCTACTTTTCCATTTGGAGACTGTGGTGTGCAGAAGGGAAAATTTTATTTAAGTGTTAGCTGGTCACTCTGTAGACTTTCACAGAGCTGTGAATCCCTCTCCTCAAGTCAAGGTTCTTCTCCCAGTTCTCTCTCACCATCAGCACAGTAGAATTATTTGCTTCTGTAAATCCCTTGACCACATTGTCTGTTGTGTGGCCCTTATTGCACCACCATCCAAACTGCTCAAGACCTTCCATGAATTTTGTTTATGCTTCTCACAAGAGTTAGACAAGTGATGCTTACAGAGAAAACATTAAAGCAACCAAAGAGCAACTGAGGCTATAGAACACTCTTGAAGGAGCATTGCTACTGCTGGCCTGACTCCCCAGATGGAATGTCCCAGAAGCTGCAGCTGCTTTCCCATCTTACCTTAACTCTTAACAAGGGTGGAGAGGAAACAAGAAGAGAAAGACATTTCCGCAGTAATTGCAACACGCTGTGATATGCAGATTCCCTCTCCCTGCCCTGTGACAAGCATGGTGTAGGTCACAAAGTGCTGCAATCCTTCTTGGGGCTTTTTGGGTCATTTTTAAAAATAATTCCATCTTTGTTGTCACGTCTTCCTCCCTCGCTGAAGTGGGACTGACTAATTAGCAACGGTTCAGTGGCAGATGCTATTGTGAAAAGGGTTGGATGGTGATCTAACTGGGAATAAAATCATCTTAAAGGTCCAGACAGACATTTTCTAACCTCTCTGTGATACAGACTCTCTTGGCTGGTGCATGAAACCAGCCCACACAGTCTTGAAAGGATGAACCTTTTTGTGTCTATGTGGCTGCTCCCCTTCCAAGATGATACCTGTGGCCTTATAGTTGTGTCCTTTGCTAGTACTGACTAGTGTATTAAAATCAATAATGGCATTGACTGATGTGCCTACTAATGTTTTCGGATGGGAGAGTAAAATGCCAGGGTTGATGGTAGTTACCTGTGTCACTCCTCTGAATGGAGTTAATATGCAATCAACATTAGTTGTTTCTTCTCAGTCTGAAATCACATTAATATTAGTCATGTAAAAAGCTATATTTTGAAATAAATATTTATCAACATATCCTATTGTGGTTTATTTTTAGTCTGCAGATGTGTTTGACTACTATCTCATATGACCATGACATTTGTAAACAGAGGAGGGAGGGTGTGTCATTGGCCTTTAGGTTGGTATTTTGTGGGTAATTGTTATCAGATTGTGATATTCACATGTTGAACCCTAAACTCTGATCATAACAGTGCAGATAGGAGAGCTATAACTTGAGTTCTTGTGGTTGCCAGCTCTTCCAGTTGTTTTCAGTTTGTTTTGCACAGGAATGGTTTAGGTGTGTCAATGTAGAGGACTAGTACCATTTGAGGTTCTCACGTCTGTGGGGCCTCAACTCCAGCTATTGCTGCAGAGAAGCACTGGCCTCCCAAGTGTCCTCTGCCATGATCTCATCCCAATGAAGGCATTGGAGATGCCCAGAGGGTGGCTAAATTGTGTTGGACAAATTTCACAGGCAACTGTCCCTCATCCTAGGTTTTTGCCAGCTGTTTCCCGTGGGTGTCACCAGGGAGATACCTTCAGCACACAGCCGTCTGGTGACACCTTGTGAGGAGATCCTCATGCCGCCCACTGAGCAGGCACAGGCTCAATCCTCTCAGCTACTCCCCAGCTACTGCATCACTCACTGCAAACTTGGAGATTTGGGCATCCTACAGAGAGAGATGTATGTAGTTTTTTTCCTCCGTGATACTATTTGGGAAAGCTTCCTCACATGTATAAGAAAATCCAGCAGCCTTGCCAGCAGAAGTAGAGAAGAGGCTGAAAGTGTTAAGTTAAAACTGCCATGCTTTAATGTGTAATGAATTTCGTTTTTTATACATAATTGAAATGTATATATGCAAGTCAATTGTATCCATTGGTTGGAGGCTCACAGAGCTCTTGTGCAGATCAGTGAGCAGCAGTTCAGAGGTGCATGCGCTGCAGCTTGCCCAGCAGTGGTGGGCTGTGCGAGGTTGCTGCGAGACCCAAGAAAGCAGCTTGGTCTCTTATGTCCCTCCTTGTTTCTGATGATGACTGTAGAGAGAGAAAATGTCTCTCCCATTTATTGCAGTACTTATCTCAGCACTGAACTGGTTTTCTCCAAAATAAATTCTGCAGCTGTCATGAGTGGAATGAGCATTGAGACTGTGGGGATGTGTCCTTCTCTATCTGAGGTGATGTTCTGGAGTTAGCTGGCAGATTTCATGCCCCAAACAAGAGTCTGAGGCCACCAGTGAAGACATTTTTGTGGTCATGATACAACATTAGACATGGTGTGAAATTCTGGTAGGCCGGTCTGGAGGACACAGGTCTGGTAATGCAACATGGACATCTCATCTTAGATACTTCTCACCAGTTGTATCTTGTCAGGAGAGGGACAAGGGATGTCTCAGTGTGGCATGTCCTAGGTACAGGACTGCTGCCTCCCACTTGTGCCACTGCTCACAGGTGCTATTGCTGCACGTCCCTCTGGGCTGCTGAGGGGTGCAAAACTTCAGGCCTGTTCCCATGCATGGCCAGGCTGCCCAAGTACCAAGTTTAACTGACCATGGGTGGTGTTTTCAGAACAAATTAAGCAGTCTGTCCCCACATCCTGTCACAGGTAGTTGCACACCTGAGCTTGTGTAAGCACCCACAGGGGTCACCTAGACTGTGCTGTGTCAGAGCAAGTGCTTACTGTGCCTTTCCTAGCCTGGCTCATTTTGGCAAGAACCTTCCCATCCACTGCTGCAGGGAAGTTTAAGTTCCTAAATCCCTTTAGCTACTTCAAAAATCGTAATCTATGGAAATAGAGAACCTAGTGGATGCACCTACCAGTTATGGAGTTAAGAATGAATGAAAAAAACCAAAGAAATGTAGGGGACAGTCAATCAGCTTGTTGCCTAGGAGAGGAGGATTTTTGGGATGCCAGAGCTCCTGCTGCATTAAGGAAATGCAAGGACAGACCAGCAAGGTGAAAGAGAGCCAGAGGGCTGTGTCACTGATGGCTTCGTTGAGACCTCAGCTGGGGTGAGTGGGTGGTGTCTATTGCCTTTGCTTGTCAGACTCCTGGTCACCAAACAACAAAGTGATTGTTAAAACCCTTCAAAATATTCTACAGGGCATGCTTTGCCCACGTTCATTGTAATTTTTTGAAGCAGGAGTGCTCAGGCAATCTCTGTTGTTTCAGGAGGGAGCTCCTCCCAGGCCATGTGAGAACAGGGAGCCACTTGCATGCACCTGCACCAGCAGGGTGGTTGGTGCTCCACAGACAGCCCTAATTCTTTTGCTTCATAGGTCATCCTCACTGACCCTTCTGCAGTCCCTGCCAAACTGAGAACGGCAGAAGGAGCCCTGCTCTCCTCCCCACATTTGGTTTTATCCGAAGGAATAGAGACTTTAGAATTCATAAAGTCAGTTCCTTCCATCAGCTATGCATCCTTTCTCAATATGAAAGGGCATACATCAACTCCTGAATAATGCACTTGCTGATTTAGTTAAAGAAACAAATCAATTCTTGGGCTTTTGAGCATTTAAGCTTCTTTAAGTAAGCAACAGATTTTTCCGAAGAAAAAAAATTACTAGGAGGTAATCCAGTGAATCCCGTTAGGAATACCAGGAACACTAAGAGACCCAGTTTCAAATGTTAGTTTTGCCAGCATTTCTGAATATATTCTTAGAAAAAAACAGCTAAATAATTTGTAAGACAGGAATTATCTTTCAGTGTATTCACAGTGTATTTTTCTGATAAACCCAGAATGATGACAAGTTTGTTAAAGCAGGAATAAAATTCACCTTGATGGTGGTGTAATGTGATAACTAAATAAATAAAATGTTTTTGTAATGGTTTTGACTCGGTGAAAAGACAGGTGCTATGAGTTCACTGGTTGCCTAAAATCAGAGAGGAAAATAGTATGTCTTGAAAGTAGTAATTGCTGAAATGACCCTGTAGCACATTAGCATTGATTGAGTGAAAGGATGCTGCTGCCTTCATATTCTTAATGTTTTTGTTATCTGTCTTCAGTGAACTGAGAGCTGATGGAGAGACTGACTGATAAGCACTCCTGCTTTACAGTGAGATTTTTGTTATGAGAGGGTTTTCTCCCTTCCAGGATTAACTGGATGCTGGAAGAAGAGAATAGGGAAGGTCTCAAACAGAGGCCATAAATCTACAAAAGTTTTTTGTTCAGTTTGTGTCAGTGAGGCAACCTTAGCATTTGTTTCATGGAAACCTCTGCAGTTGATCAAGACAGGCGATGAGTAAGATCGTGCTCTGCTCATGAAAGAACCTTCTTCCAGAGACCACTGCCTGCTCCTGGTCTGCTGCTAATTAGTCTCCGCCCTGTGATACTGAGTCATTATATTCTTTGCCCTTTTCCATGGCTGCTTTTAGTGTGGAAACTGAGACAAATATTGCTCCCCTTCTGGAAATCATCATTATGTCATCAAGTTTATCAGTACCTGTAAGTCCAGACAAAAAGGGAATAGATCTTTGTTTTTGGCCAGTGATCTCTGACAGCAATTTTTTGAGGTTCAGCCATTCAGTATGATGGTGATGCAACACATAAAGCATCTGGCTAGTTTATGTTATGTCACAAATTATTTTATTTGTTAAAACTTCAAAACTATTAAGCAGCTAGTGTCAGGAAAAAGTCAAAGGGATTCCACACTCAAGGCTCATCAGTGCTTCTGTCAACGGCAGGTGCCTGTGTTTGTGCTTGCCCATAGCCTACTATGAGGTGTATTGCCTCCAGCCATGACTTTCCAGTTTATTACAGGATTATGCAGGATATTGTTCTACAACTTTCCTGCATCCTCTTGTTCCATGCATCACTGGATTAAATGCCTCCTGCCTGATGTGTCAAGTTCTGCTTTGGTTTGTTTTCTTGGTGGAGGAAGAAGGGGACAAGTTTCCAGGGTCACCAGTGTCTTTCTGCGGTATGACTGACTTCCTTGAATTTGGCAGGCATTACTGGCATTGAGCTGTTCTTGAGAATGTGTCCTTCCACTGAACTGTGCTCAACTGAGTCTGGTTCAGGCTTGGTGGTGTGACTCAGATGGGCTGGATAGGGTCCCTTAGGACTCATGGAAGCAATTAGCTATAGATGACTGAGTTGGTAAGTTGCTTAGTGGGTTGACGTAGCAGAAGAACAATCATCCCATTACACCTTAACCCCTGAAGTGAGACAAGTGCCTCCTGGCTGTGTCCACTATGATGGGTGGCTGCAAAGCTGTGGTGGGTATGCCTAGCCAACAGGAGCAAAACCAGGCCATTAAAAACTTTAATTAACAAGTAACAGAGATAACAGTTTCTCAAGAATTCACATCTCATACTGTATTGCTCCTTCCGCTGTTATGTCTGAATCCCC
Source organism: Grallaria varia (assembly GCA_013396735.1). Classification (NCBI taxonomy): domain Eukaryota; kingdom Metazoa; phylum Chordata; class Aves; order Passeriformes; family Formicariidae; genus Grallaria; species Grallaria varia. The sequence continues at coordinate 258,795 of VWZG01011012.1, read as the reverse complement.
AGTATCTGCTGTTTCCCTGTTCTTCAGCACTTTGGGCATAGGTGTCATCTCGCCTTTCCAAATGGGCTTGTCAATTGAAAAATGCAATTTGCCTGGATGATCAGCATGTGCCTTTGATTTGGCGGCTGGAAATCCTACGCTGTTCTGCCTGATCAACTCTTGTTGGGGAACAAAAAACACCAAAACATGTCTGGGCAGTGCAGGGAGTGTAAGGGTGTTCTACTAGAGGGCTGGGAGGAGGCTGCTCAGCCCTCTGCGCAACAGCGAGTTCCAGCTTTTTTTCCTTTGTTATGTTCTGTGGAAATTAGGATAGCTATGCTATCCTGGTGGAAGCAATTCTATCCATTGTACATGTACTGCACTGGTGGGGACCGTGTCTGAAAAGGCTGCATAGAAGGTGACAGCAGCCAGTGACTAATTTGAAGAAAGGATAAAAATATCATAATAAAATGATTTCTCCATGGCACAGCAATTCTAAGAGTTGGAGCAGACTGAGCATCTAGTAGCACCCCAAAGGCTGGTGGCTTTTTCTACTCTTTCTCCACATCCTTCTCTTAATAGGCATCTGTTGCAATAAAAACAAAGATGCAGGAGAAGAGAAAGAACCATCTGTACTTGTGTAAAATGCTAAAATAAAGGCAGCTTTTTTCCAAACATACTTGATGAAACAGTTCTATGGTAACACCAAGAGTTAGAAAAGGGACAGATTTTTGCCACTGAATATTTGTTCCTTTTGCAGTGAGCCTTGATAAAACTCAAATAGTCTCTGACCTTACAGTACTAGTCTACAGTATCAATAGTTTCCTGCCATGACTCAGTGGTTGGAACAGTAATATCTGACAGTCATTTTTTTCCTCTCTATTTCCAGATCTCTTTTGAAGCTTCTCAGAGTGGGCGGGGAGAGACGAGTGACAGATATAGTCCTGGTTCTTGCCCTTCCTCTTGCACCCCCCCTTCTTTTTTTCTTTCTTTTTTTTTTTTTTTTTCTTTTTTTCTGAAACAATCTCCTGCATTTCTGTTCCTTTCCTCTTATCCACCAGGTTTCCCTTTCATTCATGTCCTTGACCAAATCTTACTTTCCTTTTCATTCCTACTGGTAGTGTCTATGCCTGTTGATAATGCCTGGGAAATACTGAGATCATTTCTCTGCTGGGTTTTTCCCCTCACTGGTACTTTTCTATTCCAGATCAAACCTTTTACATCCTCCCTTCCTCTGCAGTTATCTTGCTGAGCCTACACTGCTATAATAAACTCTGCTACCAGCAGAGATTGAGTTTTGTATATTCTGGGCTGGATAAGGTCTGTGACTAAGGTTAGAATAAAAGTCAGCTGTAAGACTGAGAGCAACCTGGTATTCCCTTTGGGTCCTCCATAGCTAGGATATGGAGTGACAATAGAGTAAGAGAATGGCAAGCCCCATTTTTGTGAAAATGGTTTCAATTATGATATGTGTCTTTGCTGTCATAAGAGCTACCTGCCTCAAGGCTAAGAAGCAGCAATTGATGTTTACTCCTGTCAATTGTCAGCAAGCCTTGAGGTCTTCTCTGGAGCTTAGAGTGAAATCCTCCTGCTGCTGCAGACTCCTGTCTAGTGGTGGCTGGCCCAGCAGGAAGCACTGGCTCAGGGTTAGGGCAATTAGGAACAGGGAGGGTGTTCCATCACACCAGAGGGGCAGCCCTCCACCCTCCCTACAGAAGGGATAAAAGCCTCCATGTAGTCCTGACTGTGCTTTCTGACCCTACACAGCCTTTTGTTCTGGACAACAGAGCAACGTGCCCTTCTTGTCAAAGCTAAGGAAAAGACTCCAGAGTCTGCATGTACCAATATGAATGTAACTCTCCCAGATTTTCCAATACTGTGTAGTAATCCTGACTCTGTAGCTTCTCTTCTGAAGACCTCTAGTCCCACACCTCTGAGTAGCACCTTGGGAGCTTCCCTGTTTGAGTCCTTTGAAGTTGCAAGTGATGGCCCTGAGCCAATCTTCTAGATTGGCAAAATTATTTAATAATTTGAGTCCTGTAGTTTCTTTTCTCCTGAACTTAACCCTTGTGTAGAATGTGGATTAGGAGACCATCTTTACTGGAAAGTTTAGCTTGCTTCTGAAGTCCAGAGTAATAATCACGGCTCTGCTGCATGTATTCAGGAGGTGTGAATCTGGGAAACAGGCAACAGATAGAATCCACTTTCAGCTTTGTATGATCCTTTCAACTTCTGTCTAATGACAGCAGGCCCACAGGCTGGGAAAGTATCTGTGCTTGGTAGAAGCTGCTGGTGTGTGGTTTTGGCTGTTATTTCTCCAAAGTTACCTCTTCAGGGCATGTGAAGCTGGGGAACAATTTCAGATGTGCAGCTTGTCTGTTACTCGCTCCAGGGAACCCGAGTCTTACCCTGGTGGGTGAGGTGTAAGCTGAGGCCAAACTGGAGCACAGGGTGTTTGAATCTACCAACAGCTGTCAAACTGACCATACCTTGGAAGCCTCTCTTTCTGAGATCATTCATGCTCATGTAGGCAATGAAATAGAAATGTGTGTCAGGCCAAAAATTTGAGGGAAAAGTCCACTGACACCAGTTCTCCCCTTTTCCAGTTGAACATATACAGTTTGGTAAAGGTCTTCATTCTCCTCAACAAAGCTTTTGCACTATGCCTAGTCTGGAATCAGCCTAGGCGTATGTCTTGGGCTGGAGGGTCAGAAGATGAGTAAGACTGCAAGTGCTGAGGTTCGCCTTGGGGGTTATTCAACATCATTCCATAATTTTGTCCTGCAACTTCTATTTTAGGGACAGAAGCTTTAATTAACCTTGATTTTTTTTTTTTTTTTAAATGGTTATAAACCTTAGCCTGTTCTGGACACCACATCAGCAATGTATTTCAGCCAAAATGACTTGGAAGCCATCACAGTGTTTTGTTTAGGCTGTGGTCTGAGCATGTTTGTTGGAAAAATGTAGAAAGAATTACTACAGAGTATTGAAATGGGCCCTTGGTTCAGTTATGCAGTATTTGTCAAAATGAGATATAGTCTTGCCTTTGTGACCTGTCTTCAGGAGAACCCATAATAGCGAAATAGACAGCAGAGCAGAATAAACTGCTTTTCATACTGAAATATTAAGAACAAGTGATGCCAGTACACAGAGACTAGACTTGTCTTTAGCTTGTAGAACATTATTAAATTGTCTTTTTAGCTGTACTCAAGAAAAGTCTAGGGTAATTGTTTGGGCGAGAGAGGAGGAATGTTCTTCAGGACCATGTCAAATATAAACTAGTTGAATTTGCTTCATTTGAAACTGAAGAGGCCAACGCAATAGAAAAGGTGATTCTTTCATAAACTCTGCAATGGGGCTTAGAAATGTCTCCTTTTGTGGAGTCTTTCTTGTCTCCGTATGGATGTGCTCATCAATAGGAGCCGTGTCTGGGACCCAATGCCCCTGAGCTGTGGTAGTCATTGGAGCTGCCTTCTCTGAATCCTTGTAGGTGAAGAGAGAGGCTATGGGCAGGCTTTCCTCTCACAGGAGCACACATTAGGCAAAAGAATTGTTTGAAGCTGTTTTCAGTGTCTCCAGACTAGATGTAAACACACGGTGGACAGACAACTGCCCTTTGAAAATTGCTTTTTTGTTGTCTTTTCCTATACATCTTGAATGTTTATTTTGGGGGGGGGGGGGGGGGGAGGGGGTTTGGCCAAA
>VWZG01011012.1:185904-255060 GCA_013396735.1 Grallaria varia | reverse complement strand
CTCCAATATGTGCAATTTCCCATGAGAATTCTGCTCTTCAAAGCCCAGAAAGATGTTTGTGTATATAATTTAAAAAACCCCCCAAAAATAAAACAAAAACAAAAAAAAGGCACTTCTCTGATTTCCCCTTTCCCATCCCTAGAGTTTCCACAGGGCTGTCAGCCGGGAGCTGGGAGCGCACCTGCTGGGCCCCAGGCATCCCTCAGCCGGGCATCCCTCAGCCGGGCATCCTGGGTATCCCTGGCATCCCTCAGCCGGGCATTCTGGGCATCCCTCGGGGAGCATCCCTCGGGGGGCATCCCTCAGCCGGGCATCCCCGCCGAGCGGGTCCCGCCGCTGCCTGAGTCTCCAGCGCCCTCTCTCGGCCCCGCGCCCGGGGCTGCGGGAGGGACGCGGGGCTACGGCGCTCCTTGTAACAGAGAGGCTGCTCCTGGGAACTAGGTTGCAGGGTTTCCCTTGCGTGATGGCTCCTTTTTGCCAGTTACTTCCTCAAAACCACGTCCTGTCAGCGGAGGTAGTTTCTACTAATCAGGAAACAAGTTAGCAACACCCTGAAGCTTCTCAAGTCCGTATAAAGGCAGACCAGTCCAAAGGAGACTCCTAGAGATCTCTCAGGAGACATCAGATACTGAAAGTGAGCAGATCAGGTCTGTCTGACTAATAAAAAGCACTAGTGATCTAATTCTCTACTGCAAGGAACTCTTCTACCTAGCAGGAGATCTTGGGTTTGCTAAGTTTTTAAGTAGAGTGAGGTTGGGACTATTATTCATGCTAATTTCAGAAAATTTTTTCCTTGTGTTGCTGTCTCAAAATTTAATTTTCATGTTGAATACCATGATGTGCATGTGAAATATTATATGTTCCTGAAGATTATGAGAAAGTGAAATTGAGTCCTATCATTTCAGAGCCGTATTATATGATAAGGAAAGTGACAGGCCTTTGCTTTCTCAAACACTGTGTGGAGCACATTAAGCCCAAGCACTGTGGAATTATAAAGCAGAAGTCAGACATCCTCTTTGGATCTTTTCCTAAAGGTGTCTGTGTGTTTCTGTAGCTTTGTGCTATGGTTCCCATCTGTCCAATGTCTTTTCATGAGTTCTGGTCACTTGGAATAGCAGTTGCCAGACAGGGCTCCATAAGCTGCTCTGAGGATGATTCTCACCACGTTGGGTGCTTGCACTTGACACTGTGCTTGCTGTACTACAAAAACAACAATTCTGTGAACAGGCCTTTCGTATGGCAGCACAAAAAGGTCATTTGCAGGCACAGAAGGCTTGTAAGTGGGTGCTGCATCAACCAAGGTATGAAGTCTTCCTTTTACACCAGAAAAGACATGCCCTCTACAGCATCTCTGAGCAAGGAAAGCAAAGAGGTTCTGAATGGCAAGGAAGACAGTTTGGAGCCCTGACCTGGGTACAGTGTTGTCTGCTGGCATTTTGATGTGTTTCTGTATTTGTGGAAGCTTTCATTCAACATCCAGCTTGTAAAGACAAGGTATGGATGGTTTTGCTCTGAGTAGGACAGATGTCTGCCAGCCCTTGCCAGGGGCATGACCAGGACTGGGGGGCATTACCTGAGGCATGGTGGCAAGCTCCTACCTTGCTATTGGAGGGAAAGCTCAGCAAGCACCAAGGCTTTGGTTTGTCAGCACACTTTCAGGTTAAAATGTGAAGTGCTTCAATAGTAAATATTTTGTACTTGATCCTGTAGTTTTTATTATAGTCAAGATAGAGGTAAACAGTAAACTCAAATTTTCCCCTTGGCCCATTTCTTGTCTTTAATGCAGCACATGTATTTCTGCTATAATTTTTCTTATTACTATAGATCCTGCATTCATCCTGTTATTCCTATGGTGTTAAGGGACTGTGAAGTCAGTTCAGGAAGTCACCCGAGAATTTCTGTAGCATGGCCCAAGTTCAGAGATAACCAGACTGCATTGGCCACTATCACAGTGGGCCTTGGCTGTTGTAAGGGTCCTCTGAGCCTTACTGAAGACAGACCAAACTCAGCAGTTTTCTGGGGACCATGAGGTCTAAGGTCTTACACTGGTATTCTTCTTCTTGCCTGGTTGCTTTGAGGTGTGAAAGCTAGTGAGAAAGTGGGATCCATAAACCATACAGAAGCTTTGCCACATTATTCCAATCAGCTTCTGGTTTTAAACTGCTTAAAAAGCAAATAAAACTTGTTTCTTCTGGCTAAGAGCTGAAGTGCTTAAGCAAAGGATTGTCTTGCATGTAAAATGGAGATGCTTGTCCAATCAGTGTTTTCATGCTTCAAAAATAGGTATGAACCATCTTTTTACTAGAACAAATTAATTTTCCAAATGATTCCCTGGATTTTGGGAGCATTTAGGGTTTTGTTTTTGCTACATATCCTTCAGTTTCTTCTCCTGTTCACTAGCAGGAGGTGGAAATAGTTTTGGAGAAAACATCTTTATTGGTGATCTGGATGAGGGGATCGAGTACACCCTCAGTCAGTTTGCTGATGACTCCAAGTTGGTAGAGAGTGTTGATTTGCTTGACGGTAGGAAGGTTCTGCGAAGGGATCAAGGGGCTGAGGCCAATTGTGTGAAGCTTAACAAGGTGAAGTACCAGGTCCTGCCCTTGGGTCACAACAACCCCAGGCAGAGCTACAGTCAGGGGAAAGAGTGGTTGGAAATGTCCCAGTGGAAAAGGACCTGGGGTTACTGCCAACAGTGGGTGAACTGAGCAAAGTGGTGCTTAGGGACAAAGTTCAGTGGTGGGTTTGGCAGTGCTGGGTTAATGGCTGGACTCAATGGTCTTAAAGGTTTTTTCCAACACAAAGGATTCTGCCATTCTATCTTAGCAGTTTTTGTGTTGTCTCTTCACTTCCTATAGAAAAGACAGGGCCTTGAGGTTTTGAGTCCTTAACCTTCTGGTCTTCAGAAGATTTCTCTTGGCACATGTGCTCTGGGGGCCTTGTTCCTCAGTCCTCCAAGGAAGCAGAGGGTAGAGTTAGTGAAGGTGGATTTTTGGCGCAGAGTTTTCTGCATAGCCTGATATATCAAAATACCACCCAGTACAGTTTGTCAGGACTTGGTGTGTCACCTAGTAACAGACTTTGCAATTAGATATCTCTGTTGCTCCTGCATGCTGAAAAATCCTACCAACCTCAGAATGACTTTGCTGCTGTTCTCTCCCTTGAAAGAGCTGCTCTGGCTGATGAGTGCCGAGGGTTTTATATTGACCCCAGTAACACCAGTGTTCCAAAGCCATGGAAATCGGGGACATGTGTGTTCCACAAATGCCCACATTTGATGTCTTTTCCTTGGGTGTTTGTCAGGCAGTGCCATGTGCTTTCCCCTGATTCCCTCTGGTATGTTGCTATGCAGTAAGATATTCCTTCCATGTTGCTTTCTGGTACCTGCTTTTGGTGACTCACCCTTTGGTGGGAGCTCTCCCAAGCAGTAAAGCATAAGAAATTTTGCTTCAGAAACTCCTGTCACTTCAGGTTGATGGTTGCTTAACATCTGGAACAGCTACCTAAATATTTATATATGTGTTGACATATAGTGAGTCACCTCAGTAAATCATTGCAGTTAATGAATTTTCAATCTGGCTTTAGGTAGCTGTTGTTTTCATAAACAAATGGCTCTAGCTGAGTTTCTCCATAAGGGGTGGTTTGAGCCAAGTGCTGCTGACAGTTGTGAGCAAGTATCGGTGCCATGTCAGACATTTCACGTCCCTTTGATGTCACATGGTTTGTGGTAATGCAGCGCAGTGGTTGGTACCGAGGAAGTGGGGTGCACTGTCTCCTGTCATTCCCACACGGGAGCTGCTGGTGCTCGCACGTGTCTCTAATTCTGTGTATGAGCACCCTGCTGAATCAGTGGGCAACTTCAGTGAGACGCTTTCGAGTGATTTGTTTTATACAGCAGCGAACAAGCAGCCTGGCTCAGCACAGCTTCAAAGAATGACATTTTTAATATTTTGATTGACTCAATACAAAAAGGGATGAGGCTCCAACAGCTTGGGAAGACGCAGTCGCTGTGGTAGGTGTTACCCAGTGATTAATGTCTCCTACTTTAAATACAAACCTCTCAGCTTCTTTCATACATTTTTGCTAGCAACAGCAGATCCTGTGCCAGTCTTCTTGGTCTGAATTTCTTTAGGTGCAGACACTATTGCCAAATTTGGTTTCTTGGCAATTTTGGGCTTAGGAGTTCAGCTCTGACTATGCATTCAGAGACCAAGTATTCTGCTTTGAAGTTGTTGATTCTTTGAGCTGATTTATAGAATGTGTTACTTTGCTTTCCTGTGGCATTTTTACTGTATGGAAAACATTTTGTGCTTATTATCACTTGCCACATACATTTAATCTATTTTTGGTAATTCTTCAGGGCCCATCACCATGGTATCCTAGCACCAGCAAGCATGATGCCAATATCCATTCAATATGAACCAGTGATGCACAACTTCTAATATTAACATGGCTTTGTTATGTTTGTTATTTTTCATTTTTCAAATACAAGGCATTTGTGCTGTTTAAAAAAAGGGCTGAAGCTAAGACCAATGGATACTGCAGCCAGAACCATTTCTGTATGGCCAAATGGAATTAACAAAACCAGTGGACTAGGCCTGTCTGTTGCTGCTGGCTGTGCCTTACTGTCTGGGTGATACACTTGAGATGGCTTTTTTTTAAATAAAAATCTGTATCGCTCTAGTGACACAAAGTGGCCAAGTGCCACAGATATCCATGTCTTCTGGCACTGTCTAAATATGTGTAACAGGTTGCCCATGCAATGAGAGGCCCTGGTGTAACGTGTAGGGGGAGATGGTCACTAAACGTGATGCACAGCAGTGGATCCAGACGAGCTGACTGCTGTCAATCACCAGAGTCACTCACTATCCTACTTCCAATCCAGTTGGCTGCAGAATAGTAATTCAATCATTTCTAGCTTTGTCAGAGCTAATACTGTAGGAAAACAAACTGTTTAGGAAACATGAGTGTGTAGAAGATAACACTGTAAGAGGTTGTGATTCAGTTCTGTTTTGTTCAACAGAACACAGGATTTTACTAAGGTAAATTTCTCTGTGCAATACAATAATACACACATTCAACATGTTCAGAGTTTTTCTTGTTTCTGATGTTTACCTCTTGCTAAATCATTATGCAAATGATTCTGAATTAAGTGCTTCACAACTGAAATATGAACGAAAGCAAGGCTGTATTTATTCTTCTGGCAAGTGCAAGGTCAGGGTGTACTTATAAGACATCAAAGTGGACTGCGTGGGAAAAGTGTAAACACCTTTAGATCAAAACCAAAGCGGTAACTTGCACTGCTGCGAAAGTCTGTGGTGGGAATGCCTCTGCCTCTTGCACATGCTAGGCAGGTATCCAGAGAAAGGGCTGTTCTGGGAGCCATCTCCTGGGGCTAGAGCTAGTGTTGAGTCTCAGCTATGTTCTGCTCCTGGTGTTTGTATCCTACAAAGGTGTGAGGGGGGCTTGGTATTTTTAAGGCTGAGATCTGCAAAGGTCCCAAATAACTTGCAGGCTAGCGAAAAATAATTCTAAAATTGAGTCTCCTTTTCCTTCTCAGACAGTGGCAGATCTCCCCTTTCACTTTTTGTGGGTTTATTGGTTATTTTGAGCTCTGTTCCTGTGTCAGTGTAAGGCAAGTGGCATTTTATTTACATGTCTAGGTGTGATGAAGCAACTTTTAAAAAACAATACATGTGTAATTTCATTGTATCTAGAATATATTTTTAGAAGGAAGGTTAGTCTCTTGGCAGAATCTTATCGTTTCTATCTAGCCATTGGTGTCTGGCCTCTGTTAATTGTGTGTGTTCATGGGGAAGGGGTGAGTATCTCTGGGGTGAGCACAGCTCCCCTCTGTCTCAGGGCTGGACAAGTCATGTTCTGCATTTCAAGCTACTGCACATTGCTCTGTGATTACCCCTTTCTTGCAGGAGATAAGCTTTTGTGATTGCGAAAAAAGAAACTCTAGCTTACATTATCTAGGATGGACTTAGATGACAATTCACTGTAAAAAGCTGTATGCTGACCATACAAGGGAATGCGACCTTTGCCAGTAAAGGCACCATTTCCTTTCCTTAGTTTTAAATTAGGTCTTTGTTCTATATGTTATTCTAATGAAAGTAAAAGAATATTTAGTGTTCCCAGTATGTGCCGGAGCTCCTCATTTGCAGTGTTCCAGCTGGCTCCCTAAATTCTTTCAGTGTTACAGTGCAGAGTGGCATGGCTCACCAGAGGTGAGGAAAGACCATTCCTGTGTCTTTGTGAAGCTAGGCAGACCTCAAAAATCTCTCATACAAAGGCAGGAATCATCACTACCTCTCATTTCTGAAAGGTACTTGCCCAAAATGTTCTTGGATGCTGGAAATTTTATGGCTTCCCAATGCAAGTTGTAGCTGTTCCTCTCCCCCTTTGCTATTAAGAGCGTTTAGTTCATGTTTGAATACAAGACATCTTCCCAGTTGTGCAGTAAACTCATCACTTCCTACAGTCTTGTGTGTATTATGGACATTAGAAGGTAGATTATTTCTTTCCTCCAAGACTCAGGTTTTACATAACCAAAACTGTTTTTATGAGTTCCCCAGTCTTCATTTCTTTAGATGAAATAATCCCATCTTCTTCCCTCTTTTCCCTGTTGGTGCTGTCTTCTGGCCTTTTAATCATTCTTCTTGTTCCCTGAATTCTTTCCAGTCCTTCTCATATTTTATCGGGTACTGGGCCTAGCCCTGGAAACAAGCATGAGGAAGATGGGACCTGGGAGCAGGGCTGTGTGCTCTGGTTGGGTGACTTCATGAGCAGTGGAGGCTTCTAGATCAGTCTATTCATGCCAGTGCTGTGTTTGACTTTCTGCAGCACAACTGACTCCTGGTTTCCGTGGTGACCCATTCACTTCCAGGTCTTTCTCTGCAGAGCTGCTGCCTGGACAAGTTATTTTTTCCTCCTTAGTTGTGAGCCTGATTCTTCCTGCCTGACAGAAGCATCTTTCAATTTTCCATATTGAATTTTTTCCCCCCAGTGCATTTCTGCAAGCAGTCAAAATTTTTTTAAAGTCCAAACCCATCCTCCAAGATACTGACAGTCTCATCTGTCTTGCCTCCTGGCTTGTAGCACCTTGAAAGGCCATGGTTTCTGTTCTTCTACCAGTTTATATTTTTCTATCCTTAACACGAAGCCCCAACAATAAACTACAGCCAGGACGTGGCTTATGAGTGTCAAGTAATACTGATTTGGCTGCCATTTGTTTTGGCAAGTAATGGCTGGAAATGATCAGGACTCAGCAGTCTCCCACTTAATGCATCCAAAAGTCCAAATCTCATGAGCATCAGGAACTGAACAGTCCAACACTGCCACATAAAATCCCCATATCAATAGTAGAACACCATAACAATCTACTGAGTGACAAATTAGTTGTCCTTTCCACTAATACCGAAACTAAGCATGTGTTTTGATTCAGACAGGCAGTTTAGGCTGAACCTGAAACCAGCTTTCACTTTGCAGACATGTGACGCCCTGACATTTATTCTTATCAATCTTTTGCATTAAATTAATACAATTTCTTTAAAAAATAATCACAGGCTAGATTTTTCCTCTTTCTCCTGCTTCTCTGAGGCTCAGGAAAACCATGCCATGTAATTCATATAAGGATTCCCACTGAGCACACAATTGGGCTGGAAGGATCCAGTCCACCACTCCACCTCCGTATCACACCGTACACTGCTGACCCGCTACTGTGGACTTCACACTGTTTCCCCTGGAGTTTGGTGGGGAATAATTCACTGCGAGCAGTTGTAGCTCCAATGAGCCCTGGGGGAGACTCAGACTCCCAAGCCCTCATGACAGTATTTTTCCTCAGCTAAATGAGTGTTTTTGTTGGGTTTTGTGGCTTTGTATTTTGCTATTTTAGTACAAGAATGAACTACTTTGCCAGGGCACTTGCTACTTGTTGTTACAGTGATATTTTGGTATGATGTGTGTTGTTTCAAGAGGAGATTTGTATAATTTGGGTAATTTCAAGCAGTGGTCCTTGCAAAGAGTTGGGGGCCAATTCTGAAAACCTAAGGCCAAAGGGTGACTCCAGCAGGTGTGACCTGTGTTACACAGCTCTCTTGCTCGTTGCTGGTTCAGCATTTGTGCAGGTCTGTTGGTAACCTCACAAACAGTGTCCTCTAAGGGGAATAACAATTTACAGCAAGTTCCCATCAGGTGGCTGAGGGCAGTGACCTGTGATCTTGGTCTTTTCTTATGACACTGGCAAGCTGGCATCTTTTCCTGAATAATGTCTGTATTTTATGTGCATGTTCAAACTCTCCACATTCTTCTGTTTTCTGTCTTCTCCACTGAGAGTCCACAAATAAAATAACCTCCTAATAATTTCTTCTGTAACTATATAACTGGAAATGTAAGTGTAAAGGGAAATGTAAAGTCTCTTCCTGTTGCTTATTAGTCAATGTAGTCTCAGAGAGATTACAGTCACATTTTATGCCACCTTTTTTCTAATCTGCTTTCTCAATTATCAGACTCCTTGGAGGAAAACTTTTCTATTCAGCCATCAGAATAGCTGGAGTTGCTTTGTAAACTGTTTCCAGTTTCATTACTCAAGCCTGTATCAGGAAGGGCAAAGAATAACACTACTATGTGCGTCTATTCACAGCCCATCGAGGAACACAGCAAAATGTAGGCTGGTGGATTGCTGGCTCAGCCAGAGTCCTGGGGTGCTGTACTGTTTAACTCCATGTGTTTTTATCAGCTTGTGTCTCAGGTTTTTCTTTGTGTGAGAGAGTTTAGATCTACATGTTGCTTTAAGAGTCTGTGAGTGAGAGAAGGAAGGAAAGACGCTAAAATAAGGCCAAAGAGACTGGAGTGTGGTTTCACTGTTATGGCCCTATCATTCTTTCCATTAGTCTCAAGGACTGTGAATTGATGACTCCATTATTTATTCTTTTTTCTCTCACTGAAGCATTTGGTTAAGCCCATAAACTGCATGAGTCTATAAATATGAAGAGACTTGGCATTTGAAGCCTTCTGTCATGCCAGCCGGGTTGGTGCTTTCTGTTTTCCTCTTAATGCTTCTGTTCCTAAACCACCTTTCTGTACACTCCCTGTGCCAGGATTATTTTGAGGTAGTAGCAATCCTTGCCATGTCAGCCCAAGATCCGTGCATGCTGTGGGAATTCATGACAATGCTTTCCTTGCTTTGCAGAGCTGGAGTAGTAGAGGAGGGAGGAAGAGATCATGAATGGGTTAGTAATGCAGAGTGGAGGTTTTGTGGGAAATAAGCTGAGGTGGAGATAAGGGAGGAGGCAGAGGACTAAGGGTGTAGGTATGACCTGAAGTGGGTGTTTTGAGTTGGACAGATGCTGTTGTGAAAGTGGACACTGGCTTAGGGGCTGCTTCTGGAAGGATGAGAGTGGTGGGGAAGAAAGCATGGATAGGGCTGGGAGGCCTTGTCAATGCCACTGCCCAAGCTGTGAGTACCAGCACACTACAATTTGGAACTCTTGTTTTAATCCGTTCTGACACACTCTGATATACATATATGACATGGAAACTGAAAACCTTTACATTCAACCCACTTCAGGGAAGACAGATGTTTCCTCCTGGTAAGGGAAGCTTTCAGATGACAGGTATTGCAAAGCACACCTTTTAAAAGAATTCAATTGTGCACCAATTAGTCATAATGAAATAAATTTAGCATGGTTGTGTTCCTAGGAAGTGAGCAGTAGGTGCTGCACTGTGCAGTGAGAAGGACAGGCTCCTGCATTACAGGGCCTCGCTGTGAGAGGGTCAGAGAGGTAATTGTTTGCAGCTGTTCCAGGCATGTTTCCACTGTCAGTGTAAATAGTGGGGATGAGTGCACTGGCCGGCTAGACTCTGGGCTGACCTAGACAGCTTCTGAAAACTCAGGATATGCCATTCCTAAAAGGCTCTTAATTTTTCCCATCCCACCCTGATTGAAAACATTCCTCATTCAGGCAAAATGTGACAGAGAGAGCAAAGGGTCCAGTTCAACTCCTGTTGAGAGCACTGACTGTTCTCAGCTGGGGCAGGAGCTGGCTGACGGTGGGTGACAGAATCATGCTGCGTCAAATCAGTCCAATTCTGACATATAGAAATCCAGGGCAGTGTTTCCTGGATCTTCCAGTTGTCTTTAAAGCTCTGGAATCATATTCTGTTCTAATGTTGGTGTAGAGGCTTGCCAATTTGGCAACAATCTCCTTACACCATCTTAAGACCTGGTTCATTGCAAGAACAAAAAAATCCCAACAAATATTAGAAGAGCTCTTAGGTGAAGTGCTCTATCCACTGTACAGTGAGAACACATGTGTTATAGGAGCAATATCCTTTGATTCATTCAAAGAATAGTGTAGAATATTTCCTGTGTAAAGAAAAAAGATATTTTAAGAAAGGAACAAAGAATGAAAAAGGTTTTATTGTAAGGAAAACAGTTTGAAATGAGCCTGGGCATTGCAACATTTATAAACGTGGTGTTTACTAGTCATAGTAATCACTTCTTAGTGACAAATGGATGACAGAAGAAAAGCAGCAACTGGTGTAGCTGACTATTTCTAAGGCTGATCAGTGGACTGGTTAATTTCTTGTTATTGTCATAAATTAGTAAATTCTAGACTTGTGTGTATAAACAAGACAGATTTGTGTTTGATGAACTGTCTGAAAAGTGATTCATCCAGAGAGAAACAAATGGGTCAGCCCTTGAGATGCGCTACTGACAGCAGTGAGGTCATCTCCATGGATTGCAGGGGATCCTCCTAATCTGTTGGAGCCTTTGCATGCTAAGGTCTTAAGGCCTGCAGTCCTGGAAATATCTCCAGGAGCCTGTTTCTCACCTTGTTTCTGCTGTTGGGATGGAAGGGTCTGGCAGCACCAACCCACGCTGTCAGTGCAGCCTGGGGATGTCAGCATGTTAGGGAGCTCTGGGGGCATGAGCCAGACCTGCTGCACACGTGTGCTGACTGCTACTGCCTACACTGTCAGTCCTGCCTTTTACTCTAAGGACTCAACTCGACCTCTAGAAATCATATCATGCCTCTGCAAGAGTTAAAATCCATGAGTAAAGGTTCTTAAGAGCTATTGAGCAACATGTATTATCCACAGCAACACATTATGGCCGTGGGACCCAACCTGGATGAAAAGCGACCTGGTGCACGTTCACTTTGAAACCTGATTTCTGTTCTCTCTGCTACACCCTGCAACAGGAGTGATCGATTCTTTGTGAACACACCTGCCAGTTACCTCTGCTGAAATTGTTGTCCCACTGTGCTAATAAGGAAGAGAGCATAAGATTTTATACCTCATTTTCACCATGTGCAAGCTTTTATTTTTGTGATAAGAACTCCATGTGAACAATGTGCTTCTGCGCATGCTGCTGCCCTAATGCTTGCAGCCAGCAACTGCTTTGATTTGGGCACAGGCAAATTGGCACTTCCCTTTGCAGTTCCTCCTCTCCATTTATCCCCAGTTTATGTGGAAATATGTTCAGTTGGCAATACTCAGAGTGGAGTTTTCAATGAAAAGGTAAATTTGTTTCCATAGTTAAATTATTCCTTTGAGCTATGAAAGGTCTTTCTGTTTGCGGTGAGGTATTGAACAGGATTCTTGCTAGCGTTTGAGGATGGAGGGAACCAGGAAATGTTGATGAGTCTTGTTGCAAGTAAGAGGAATTTGGCAGCACAATCTTACATGGGAATGGAATTCTTCCCTGCTCGCTGCCAGGGTAGCCCTTAAACAAATAAATAAGAGGACCAGTCAGACTGAAACCAGCTCTCCACCCTGGTGTGGAATCTGCTGGGTTTTGAAACTTCTGGTAAGATGATTTCTCTTACTCTTTTTTCCCCTTTCTGGTCACTGGTGGAAGATCTGGGTTGTATGGAATTGGGGTGCAGTTGTAGCCTTAGAGAAAGAGTATCATGCCTACTGCTCTGAGAGCAGCCAGCATAAGAACTTCCAAGACAGGTAGCAGAGGAATAATGGGACAAGCAGGAAGCCTTTGTTGCACCAGGCTGGGCTGCCACCTGGCTTGTGACAAAAGGTGGTCTGAAACCTTCACAAAGTCACTGTGGCTCTCACTAACTCCACATGGGCCATCAAAAGGTTATTATAGATGAGAAAGGTGTGCTCCAGCAGTGCTCTTCATCTTGCATCAGAAGGGTTTTACCAGAGATGCTAGTTGAGCTCAGTGCCATTAGAGCACCTCTCCTTGGTAGTGACACCACTGGCTCCTCATGCCAATGACATCGGTTTTAGGGATGAAATCTGACTATTAATTAGCAGTTTCCAAAAGGTCTTCTTGAAAAGGTGCATAAAATAAAACAAAAAGACAACTTAAATGGTGGTTGTTTGGGTCCTCTGCAGCAGAGCAGAGGAGCTGCCTTGTGTCTTGGGATGCTGTACAGGGACAGTGTGCACAGTGCCTTTGGTTGGCAGCAGCTCTGGGTCCCCACATGTGGGTCCTTAATGTGCTTCCCCCACCAAGGCAGGGAGTAGCCATGGACTGGGCAAGACCAAGGAGACAAAAAACACTCCAGAAAATCTCGAGAAACTCTGATGGTGTGTGGCACAGTCTTGCATACTCCTCCAGCCGTAGTTTGCGTTTGGGCTGCCAGGTGTGATGGCAGCAAGCTGATGTTGCTCTGCCTTTTTGTTAGGTGGACATGAGCTTCTGCCACTCAGGACAGGTGCATTTATCCCTTAGTGGATCTGTGTGGCACAGCCGAGACCTTTTGATTTCCACCCTGTATTTGGGTATCATTTCAGGGGTGTTTGCAAGCACATAACCAACTTAAACCCATGTAGATTGTTTGTTCCTTTACCAGAATTGCATCACAGATGCCTCTTTCTAACATAATCCGCAACGAAAAATAGTTTATATGTTGCCCCCCAAAATGAAAGTCATTGCTAGATCATGAATAGAATACTAGAAAAGAATACATGCATGTGTTAAAAAATCATTTTGCCGCAAAATTTAAGCCAAAACAAAATTAATTTAGCATGTTACTCTTTTGTTATCTCTGGGGAAGAGATGATATTTTTCTTCAAAATTCTGTGTCACCAGATAATCGAACTTCATTTTTAGGTCACACTACTGCTTTTTAAAGTTGTAAGTCAAGATGAGGTAAAAATAAGGATAATGAAAAAATATATATTGAGCTGCTGCTTAATTCAGTCTCTCCCACAGCTGACTTCCAAACACCTTGGCAGTCTTCACCTTAAAGAATTTTAGTCATTCAGTGTCACTCCAAAAATGGATTTTCTTTTTTAAACCAAATTTTAGTAAAATACTATCCTGAAAAAAATTTATAAGGAAAAGGTTACACAGCATTGTGGTTTAACCCCAGCTGAAATCAGGACACACAGTCAAGTTAGAATTCATTCCTTGGTTATACATTGCTTCGTTCATATTTTTCATAGGAACAGATGAAACTTAAATTCCAGAGCATGATGCTAATGAAAGCGATAGTCTAGTCACAAATGTTAGTTGTGTGTTTTTTTTTTTTTTCTATGTCTCTTTTTCCAATGGGTGTTTATTTGTATTGCTGTCTGAATTGGTTTTGGACACTGACCTTAAGATGTTTCCCTAACTTGAGACCTCATGAAGTGAAATACGGTTTCCTTAAACCCAAGAAGGAAACAAATTAGATGGGACTGGGTATTTAGATCACATTGTGCAAAAAACTGAAGGGAAAAGTCTTTGGCTTAGCTCCAGGCCAGCTGTGGCCCATCAGATGTAGCTGACTCAGAGCATATCAGACAGTCCGTGCTGGAAGACACTGCACATGGTGACGGGGTGGTTTGGAAAGAGCTCACGGCTTGTGTTTGAGCAGCCAGGGAGAGGATAAACAGTGCAAAGCCAAGGCATTTCTTGTATAATTCAAAATAACCTGCATGATGGGAGACCCACAGGTTAAAACACAAAATTACAATACTGCACAGTAATAGTCTGTGCCTGAGTAGCACCGGCCAAAGCTTTAAGAGGACTCATGTCAGCAGTTGGGCTGTAAAAGTGGCTGCAATTGCTGGAGGCCACAGTCTGTTGCACTTCCATTTGGAGCTGGTTGAAACCATCTCTAAAAATAGATGCCTGCCTGTGAGTCACAAATTACCAGTCTGAAAAGAAATTAGACTAGTAGCCTTCAACTTTAAGTATGTTGTGAGACTTGCCCAGGATGTATTTTGGGGAGAGGGTCCTCGTCCCAGTCGCACATGTGTACTTGTGGGCTTGGCAACACCATGGGCTGGGGGCCAGCTGGGTTGGCCAGTGGGCTGCTGAGGGCTCTGGTTTCTCACAGGTCAGTTCTTTTGCACCACAGTCACTTTTAAGTAAGTATGAGCTTAATGCCAAAAAAGCTAACACTGGGGTCTGTCCATGAGAAGCAGCCAATTCCTGCTCATGGTTATTGCCTGTGTATCATGAGCACTCAGCATCACTCCATCCCTGTGTGATGGATAGGGCAGTAGGGATTTGGAGGAGAAATCCTCATAGATTACTTTTGTCATATGCTGTCTTCATTCACCCTTCTCCCCTTCTTAAGGATGCTGCCCGAAAACCTGTTTTCCTTGAAAGTTAGTTTCTTTGCACAGAAAATTGAAGCTCTTTAAAGAAATTCACCTCAGTTGGTCCATGTCATATTGTGTCTCTTCAGCAGAAGATCTAAGAATGGGATTTCCTTCGTTTGAAACATAGGGTTGATTGAACTGATAGGTACAAACAGTATTTGCTTCTAATTTGTTCCACCTCATTTCAAAAGGGGTGATGGAAGGGTTGAGCAGCTTGCCTCTCTCAGGTATATGATCTGTTCCAGGCAGTGCCCCTCGCTTGGCACTGGCTGTACCAGTGACTGGAAAGGGGAGGTTTAGCTGCTGAGGAAGAAGTTAGTGTGGAAAATGTTGAGCCTGAACCTCAGAGCTGGGGAAAGAAATGTGGCTGTTTCTACAGGAAAGCAGCTACTTTCTAAGAATAAACAGAAAATTTCCAACACCCTTTTCTTCTGATAAATAACAATATTGGCAACAGTGTCTCTGCTGAAAGGGGAGGGGACCAAGCCCATGTGCTCAGGGTCACCAGTGTTCCACCTCCCCTGCCAGCAGCATCCAGGCACCCTCTGCAGAATGCCCTGCTGCCTCAAACCTTGGTGGAGCTGTGATTTCTGCATGGGGCTTTCCAAAGCATCCCAAAGGAGACCTGCACTTATGATTCACATCTGGGGTGTGACAGTCTTTGGTTCATCCGGATTCCGAACATCATTTAAAACAGCTTGTGGCTTAGCAGCTCAGATTGATTTTTCTCTTCTTTTTTTTCATTTGCAAGACATTCATATTCAAGTCATTTCTATCAAAGCTATTGGTGCATTTCAGAAATTAGTGTATTCAGAAACAATTTGGTAGCTTTTGTATCATGAAGCATTTGGTTTCCCATCTGAGGCACTGGATAAATATATATGACCGACTTGTAAGAATGCAGTTCTGTTTTCTGCATAAGGATCTTCTGTTCACCTTCATATGCAAAGCAAGTCCATAGCTGGAATTCATATTAAAGGAAACATCCAGCAGGATAATCCGTTTCACCTCCACAACTGTATTTACTACTCTTAATAATAGTGGTTACATATCTGTGGTTCAGTTTTGCAGTTTTCCACATATGTTAAACATACAATTTCCTGTTCTATTTTAGTTGGCAAAAATAGAACTGACATTTTTCACACAACTTGGTTTTTATTTGCTAATATCTGTATAAAACACTAGATTTACTGACAGAAAGATTCAGAAGGACACCCCGCTTCCCCCAGACTTGAAGCCTGTAGAAGTTTAAAGTGCTGAGGAAAGAGACCGACATTATTCTCCTGCACTGTGACACCTTCAGCACTGCCAATAAAGCTCTGCTGATTGCGGAGTGCTCATTTCCAGCTTGGGCAGATAGCAAGAAGCAGGGCACACCCTCACTTCACTGAGTTAACCTTGGGCAGCAACTCAAAAATGACCTCAAGTACTTAATTACCTGAGTAGATCCCCTCCAACTGTCCCACCTTGCAGAAACAAGTTTGCCTTGGTACTTCCAAGGTCACTGTTGCAGATTTTGAACACAGGACACAGCAAGCACAGTGACAGTGTTTTTGTCTACTAGATCCTGGGAAAGGGTGGTTTTGGACTTCCAAAAGTCCAGATGCAGTTTCTGAGAGCTGTGAGAGGAGAAAATGAAGTCAGGGACAAAAAGCAACGTATATAGGAGCCTTGTGCAAGGGAAAGTGGGACAGGATGGAGAATGGAAAGAAGAGGTACAGCTGAAGCTGCTTCCCATCCTATTCACAGCATGGCCCTTCTGCCTGAGCTTGGTCTGAGGTTTGGTGTTGCAAGGAAAAATTCCAGACGCATTACTCATTTATGTTAGAGTCTGTTGACCTGATACTGTAAGCTGGGAAAACAGACTTGAAACAAAGAGGCCAGACATGAGTGAACAGAATGGTAATGACTTTACAGTAAATTGTGTCGTTCTGAGGAGGTTAATAATATGCTCATATTTTACCGACTTTATTAAAACTCTTACTTAAATATTGTATGTTACTGGAAGGGAAATAAAATTTTATTTAAGTAGGAGCATTTTAATTTTATCACATTTCCTTTGATTTCCTTGAAGTCTCCAAAATTGATTTTACAGGATTTTCAGAGTTGATAGCATACATACACTTATTCTAGGTTTGCTGCTGAAAACAAAGAAAACAAGGCTTCAAGATTAACATGGTTAACAACCAAGCTCTGCCAAAACTTACACATGTGCACTTGAAGGCCTGCAAGTATTCTCCATGCACTAATTCAAACTACTCACATGAGTAAAGTTAAGAGCTTAATTGCATGCAGGTATTGTTTCCTCAAAATTAAGTAATTTGGTTTCTGAGTCTGTGAAGACCTGGTGTTATGCAGCTCCCATGACCCCTGAAATAAGAAAGCATTGTAAAGGCAGCATAAAATGACTTCTTTTGTTAAAATATTACTGAGACGAATGCTCCCCTCCCTGCTCCGATCAATATAATCTGAATGTTACATCATTTCGTCTAAAAGAGCTGCAGGTTTATATACTTCTTTGTGCAGAGCCATATGAAATGAAAACTAATGAGGTTCAAAAGGTTTCTGAGCATTTAAAAAAAAGTTTCATTTCAGTTTCCCATCTGGAAACTGCCAGAATTGAGGGGGGAAGGGCTCTTTATTTTTTTTCCACAAGATTCTCTTGAGATCTTTTGTTAATGTGAATTCGCCCTCAAGAACCCACAGAGGGTCTATTCCCAGATGTGTTCCCACCCGCCTTTTGGGACAGACCCCCAGGACTTTTCCCACCCGCCTTCCCCGTGGTCCCTGCTATGGCACAGGTTAGTGCAGGGTGTGAATCGCATCTCGTGGACGGGGCTGAGTTGGAGCAATTGCTTTTCCAGCACCAGCTGACTGGCAGCGGTGGGCTGTGCCTGCCTGCGCCGTGGGCAGGGCTGTGTGAACGCAGCAGTGGCCCCTGGTTCCGGCCACCAACCTCCCAGTGCTGTTCACCCTCTTTCCTCGGGCTCCAAGGAACATTGCTGTAGATATACCACCACTCCTTGCTTGTTATTTGGGTTCATATCCTTTATAAAACTTCTGCACTGGGCCCCTTGTGGTAGTTTCAACTGAGACCGCATTTATCTCTTTTCAGTGAAGTGATTTTGTCTTGTAAACAGTTGAAAGACCAGTCAGAGATGACCTTCTTTCCTAAGCAGTATTCTCAACTGTTCTTTAACTCTCACATGTCCTCTCCTGATGAAAAGCATTTTCTCAGACACCTTGTCAGGTCAATGCCTGTCCCCTCCTTATGGAACAGGAGTCCTCTGATTACAGGGCTCTCCCATTTCAGACTAAATTAATTACTCTGTTTAACATCTGCTTGCTCCCTGGAGTGGTTAACTTTTAATATCTCTCCCCAGTTTCTGTAAGATGGCTGTTTTTGTGCCACAGCTCTGGCTCCTGGGAGCCTTTTTTCTTTCAGTTGTGACACCCAGTACTCTCAAAGCATTTAAACAGAGGGTGCTTGTGATCCATTTGTGACAGCTCCCCCCAGCTTCTGCCAAGATCCTTTTAGGTGTATATTTTCAATGCTGATTATTGATTTTTGGGGTAGCCAGTTTTGGCCCCAAAATTTGAGCTATCTTAAAATTGTTCTGCATTTTGGAGTTCAAGGGTAAGAGTTCATCCTCCAGGGATCCTGGCATTACCCCAGGCCTGAAAAAAAACTGTTTCAAGCCTTGAAGCAAACAAAATGTCTTCTCTTCCCCTTACAGCCCTTCCTTCTGTGCGTAGACTTCCACACAGATAGAGTGTGCTGAGTCTAGAGATAGGAAGACAAGAAAGGTGCAGGGAGACCACCAGGGAGACACGTATTTTTCCTAGCCTGCCCAGGGTGGAAGGAAGCTCTCTGTCTGCTGCCTTTTTCTGTGCCAAAGAGGAAAAAAAAGAAAAAAAAGCCATTGTTGAAAAATGAAACTCCTCACAGGTACTACTTCACTCATTTAAATGTCACTTAGCAGACATGTAGACACAACGCTGCTGCTTGAAACACTCTAGCTGCTCATAATCACTATAGGGGGAGTAAAAGCAGCTGTAATGAGCCAGTGGGATCAATAATTACTCTTAAGAGTGTGTTTCTGCCTGACTTTACATGCTGGCAAATCCAGAGAAATGCCCAAGCTAAAGTGCTGTAGCTTGGCTGCCCACTTCGCCAGAGTAGCAACTGCCTCATGAAATGGGATTAGGGCACGTGACAGTGGTTATGGGCAAGGAAAGGTACAGACCATCCCAAAATATGCCTCCCCTTCCTCCCTGGGACAGCAGTGGAGCCCAGCTATGTGGCTCTGGGCTACCCTGTCTCTTCCCTGAAGCTGCAAAATTCAGTTTTCCTTGACTTTGCGCACTCCCCCCAGCTCGAATCAAGAATCATCTTCTGAATGTTAGTGTATCTGCGAGACTGTGATGGCTGTGACAGCACTTGTGGGCAGCCAACCTCCTCCTTTCACTCCTGGCATGTAGAAGTGAGCCTGGCTTATCTGCCCTCTGCCAATGTCTGCCCCAGGTGTAGTCTGACATCTGCTTTTTTCCTCCCCTTCCCCTTGAAATTCACATCTCATTGTTCTGACAAATCTCCGAGTTGTTTAAATCATCTGCAGTTATGATGGATAGCTCCTGATATTTGATATACCTCTTAGCTCCTTGTCATTCACAGATTGCTGTCAAATTCACATATTCTACCAATAAATAACACAGAATAAATAATGTCACTGATAAATAGGGTGAACGATGTTCACCTCAGTGCTGATGGCAGGGGGGATGAACTGATCCTACTTGATGGCTTGCTGCAGCACCCCCTTAATGACTTGCTGCTCCTGGGATGTCATCTGGGTTTATATTCACCTTTATGATATTAATAACTAGTCAATAGTTCCTTGCTTTCTGTGAGCCACCTCCATGTCAGAGATTTTGTTAAAACCTGACAAATGACTGCTATTCCACCACTGAAGTCCTCAGTTTTACTATCTGTGCTCAGCAACTGCTAAGCTAAAAAAGAGCAATCATTGGAGTAATAGGTCCTAAACACAGACAGTATTTGCTACATGAGTAGAAAGCACAAACAGGAGCCATAGGTGGCTCGCTGTAACACTTTGGTGTGATGTGTTTCCAGAGGTTCAGCAGCCAGCAGAGCACTGTGGATGACTCAATACATGACTGCAAAGGAAAATAAATTAAGTAGCAGGAAAGCTAAGGAGAGGCTTGAAGCAAGATGCTGATAAAATTACAGCAGAAATGAAACTCAAGCACTCTCTGAAGAGCTGAGTAACACGTATGGTAGAACTGTTAATGTACCTGACACAATACTTTTAAAAGCAGAATCCTGTTCATTTCCTCCAGTTGATTTGTTTCATACCGAACGGGACGTGTAGTCAGAACACAGTATTTGAGGCAATGCAAGACGTGCTGGCGAGTGCCCAGTGGCTGCCTTTCCTCCCGGCTGGCCATGGCACGGTGTGTGAGGAGCTGGTGGCTGGCAGGATGTAAGCACCTGCAGGCAGGGCTGCCAGGTGGGGCTCCCTGCGGGACAGTGGGGTCCTGAGGAGCCCAGTCAGCCTCCACTCTACTTGGAAACAGCCTGAGCCCGCTGGACCAGCCCAGGCGCTGCACCCCAGCACCAGGGCAGCTGCAAATCAGGACCATGTACATATCTGAGAAGTAACTTGGGGAGCACCTGTGCTGCTGCCTGGCTTCACCCTTTGTCAGGCAAAAACTTTCTGCAGCTCTTGAGAGAAAGGTTTGCTTTTCTTTTTCTCACCCAATTTCCTCATGGGTTGCCATCTCTTCCTTTTCTTGCCTGTGGCTTCCCTTTGTTCTGGATTGCATTTGGCCTCATGGCACTGGCTCTGCAGCAGACCTAGTCCTCTGTCCCTGGTTTGGGTTCTGTGCCACTTCAGGGAGATCTGGGGAGCAGCAGGACAGAGGGATAGCACAGGCCCTTGGTCACTGCCCTCCTCAAGTGTGAAGCATAACAGATTTGGTTTGGCTGGCAATGGTATGACCAGCACAGCTCTGTGTGTTTCTGGGCCGTGACTTTACAGGCTTGAGTTTTACAGTGCAATTGTGTTTGAGCACATAATTGCTTTATCTTGTAGTAACAAACCAGGCTGGAAAATGGAGGCCAAATGATAACGTACCTACTAAAGAAAAGTGAGAAATCAGAGTCTAATACATATTTGGCTTTATTAACTTAAAGAACAGAAGTATTAAGGCATCTATTCTCACTGCTGGTATTTAATGTACTTACATATTCTCTATTTATTTTATTCTTGATGAAAACTATCTTTTCTAGAAGTTGCTGTTCTGAAATTTTGCTCTTCAGAATTAATCCCCAAGTACTCCAGAAGGAGATAGAGTAAGACATGTCACTACCTCCCAGAGACATTTTTTTCTGCTTTATTTACTAAATAGTCATTCTCAAGAGGTGTCCATTGTTTCTCTGGGAAAACTTGTCTTTAGTCATGGAAGGGTTTTTTTGGAGTTAGGCAAACATCATGAGCATTCATTTTAAATCTGCTGGGTTTATTTTTAGGTATGAGGCATTAATGAGACAAAAAACATTTTCCTGATATGGGAAAATACTCTTCCTCTTAAATGACATGCAATGTACTGGTATGGAATAATACCATGAAGAAAAACAAACAGCAAACAACATTTCTATTTGGTCCTATGGACATTTGAATACGAAAGGGAATTAAGTGCTCTGGAATATTTTAAAGGATGATATTGCTGTTTTCTGATGGTACTTTTATATTTGTCCATAATGGCTTGTTTGTCTGTTCGGCAAAGCCACGGCTAATGGTCTGTGAGTCAGGTTGCTTGGTAGACGTGCAACATTTCTTGAAAGTGTGCACATGAGGAGTCTCCCAAGGACTCCCTGGCACCATGTTTTCTCAGAAAACAAGCTCCAACAGAGTGACTTTCTGAAGGAGAAAAATTCTCAGGTTAAAAAACTCTTTTCATGTCCTCGGAGGGCAGGTCCTTCCCTTAGTCTTGTTTTTGAGTCTGGTGCCTTCTGTGCTACAGCCTTCAGCCCACTCCTCTGTGTCCTCAGGAAAGTCACCATCTCTCCATCACCACCAAGACTGCCTTCAGGGTGTTTCCTGCTCCTTTCTGGAGCCAAGCCCCCCACTTCTTCAAAATGGGGGGTCCCTGAGCTCTCTGAGGAGGGATGACTCCCCTCTCACTCCAGGAGGCTTCACCAGACAGCAGGTACAGCACAGCAAATTGGCAGCTTCCCTCCCTGCCTCCATGGCTGGCTGGGACAGGCTGGTAGCAAATACACAAACAGAATTGTTATGTGGATTACTCCATCTTTTACAGAATTACCATTTGATGCGTTTTTTAGAGCTGAGTTTTGGAGTCTTCCTGAAGTAAGGGCATGGAAGAGTGATGGGAGTGAAAATGGCACCATGGTATTGCCATGGGCAGTTGTGTTGGCTCTCATGTGTTGGCTCCTATTTGTAGTGACAGATTGTGGCATTTGTATCGGAGGGGTAAATACAGATTGGTGTCAATCTAGTGTAGAAACTTGAAACTGCTTAGTAATATCCGGCTGCACAAGGTTGTTTCTTTGCAAGTTTATTTACATTTGTTTCATAGTCAGAAGCATGAGGAAGTGCACTGCGGAGCCGCTCCCGATCTGCTGGTATGGGCTGAAGCGCCTAGACAGCAAAATTGCATTTCTATTTTTTCTCTAAATAACTGAAAGGGGAAGAAGCCCTAACATCTTTGTCTGTAAAGACTTTGTTTATATGAAGGAAAGTTTACACAGCTTGTAGAGAATTAATTTGTAGGAAATGAAACCTCTGTATCTTCTTCATCTTATATACATGGTTGCTGCCTCATTCCAAATCACACCACCACTTAGGTTAAAACTTTAGGGTTATCAGCAAGATTTCAGGTTTCAGGAAGAAATGCTTTTAATCTTAGATTGAGAAAAACGAGTAGGAAGAAGAAATGTTAAATCTTCCTTCACAGCCTATTCAGACAAGGTAGACTTCATTAACATCCCAGCCTAAATCTAAGAGATTCTGGGGAGGATGCAATAAATCCAGTTTGCCCTAGTTTTGGTGTTGTGGGACACAATTAATGTTGGTGCCACTAGGTGCAGCTGGGAGTCCATTTTGTGCTGTTCTTGCTCTGGCAAAGGTGGGCAAAGGCTGTCTTGGTCTCATCTGGCAGTGGTCCTTCTTCTGAGCTTGGAACACAGACACTACAGCGATGCTCAGCTCAGGAATGGGGAGGCATGGCTAATTTGTGGCCACAGGAATTGGGAGAGCCTCAGAGACACAGGAAAGCAGCATCAAAGTAATGGTCTGGGCTCTGATTCCCTCTTCCCACCAGCCAGAGGAAGGTCAGGAAAAAGCCAAACTTTCCAGTCAAAACTGAATGGGAAGCTCACAGCGTTTGGGGTCACTTTAAGAATGTAAAAAAGACAGACTCCTGAATGAACTTTTTATATCCTCTGATCCTCTGCCTCTGCACATCCTGCTTCCGTAGTCAGTGGGAATGACAAAAGCCTGAACCATACTTGAAGTATTTTTAGCCCAGGCTGCAGCAAGAGGTGCTGGACATCTTATGGGAGAGCATGTTTCCATGGGCCTTCAAAAACATTTGTTTTCATCCATGAGGTTTGGATAGATGTCAGCTGCCATCCTGAGTCCCTGACATTGGCGTAGGCGTAGCAGTTAGCTGAAACAGGTATGCCTGTGCTCGTGAGAGCTACCTGTCAGAAAAGAACACGGTGCCTAAACAAAATCTGTATCCAAGGGCACTTGAAATCTGTGGCCAGTGAAGATGTTTTGGTGACTGTGCAATACTTCTTGAGGTGCAGAGGAGGAGTGAATGAATCCAAGAGTTGAGGTTTCAGCACATCCATGCACAGTCAGTTAGAAGTGGTTCTGTGTGGCTTTGGGAAACTGTTGGGCTATGCGATTCTGCAAGGTCTTGGCACCTCACACGGCTTGCCTTTGGGATTCTGAGTATGACCAGCTTGCCAGGAGCCTCCAGCCCTTCCTCTCTGGTGTCCTGTGAAACCTCCTGTTGGTAGAAACCTTCTTCTCACCTGGAAGTAAAACCCCAGTTGGTTGATTTGATAAGCAGGAAGGAAGTGAAAGTGTCATTTGAGTGTTTTTACTAGATTTCCCTTGCCTTCCCTGGGGAGTTCAAGTTCTCCCTTGGAGCTGGCTGGCCTCTGCACCTCTCCTGGCCTTCTTTGTTTAGCCTGGCACTGCTTGAAGTTTTCCACTGAACCATTACCAGGTATTCATGGTAGTATCCAGTCCCCCATTCCATTTCCCTGCCCTCCCCCACCCCCAAGTTGTGGATATATTTTAAAACAAAATAAGAGCAATGATAGATAAATAAATAGCGGAATCCAGGACTCCTTGAGAGAGAAGGATGCAGACTTAGTAATAATTAAGGGTCAAAACATAAAGGAAAGACCAAACAGGAAATAATGGGGGGATGGATCAGGACACAGCAGGGGTTGGATGTGACTGAGGACACTGAACTGGCAGCCACGTTGCTGGCTGATGGCTGAAAGAGCTGGTGGCCTCTGATCCAGGTCGTAGCGGGTCATGGTACTCTTGTTGCATGGTGGGGTCATCAGTGTCAAAGAGAAGTCCGTATAGTGCTGCTGTGCTGGCCCAAAGGATCAGCCCAAAAGAACCACTGAGAAGTACAGGCGGTCCCATGTGGAGGCTTGCTCTCTCGTGGACTATACTGGAGGTCTGCCATGGACTCAGTCCAGCACATGTCATGAGTACTAAATTTACTGCATTTTCTAAAGAAGAAAATAAGGTGTTTTTTTTTAATTTTCAAGATAGATCATCATGTCTTTAACTTACTTTTTTTTTTTTTTCTTAAAAATTAGGACCAGTGCACAGGGAACCTCTACCACACAAAATCAATATCAATTACTACACTGCAAAAGACTAGGCCATGCGTATGCACTGTGGCAGTGACCAAACCAAATCCCCTTTGTGCAGGGAGTACTTAGCTCTTTCATTGCATTTGTGGCTTTAGTGGTAGTTGAGCTATTACAGGAACAATTGATGAGGCTAGCTGACGTCAATACTTGAAAAGAACTTCACCTGTTTTAGAAGTAAAAATAAAAATGGATGTCTGTTTAAAAATATAATTTAAGGTAATCAGGATGCCATATAATAAGAGCTCTGTTGCACATAATTGGTGCTCCTCTCTCATTTAGCATTGCGGTTTGTCTGTATCCAGTTTCCTCACATGGTTTGGTTATTTCTTTTGATTATTACTATCTGTGTCTAATGACAAGTAAACTTCTGTTCTTTTTTTCTCATCCCTTTCTAAATGACCTCGTGCCATTTTGCATTTAAGGGGAAAATACACATGTACTGTCTGGGCAAAGTCCTAGATAAGTTTTGCTGTCACAGATGGCTACTTTAGTCAGTATTCAGGCAGTTTGGCTGGTTGGCTTTGGTGAGCAGCTGTGTGTGAGCACAAGGAAAGATGCAGGATTTCACTTCGGAGGTAATGCTCTCATCCCACACTGGTAGTTTGTGCTTCAGGGTTAGTGACCTTCTGTCAAGGTCAGGCTGCAATTCAGCATTTTAGGCTGAGAATCAGAGGTCCCATCCTAGTTTCCTAATCTAACATGTGTCAGTCAGTATTTCTTTTGTTCTTCCATACTATTCTGCTAAACTCAGCACAATATTTGAGAGCCAAAAGTTACCATTTAACACTGCAGTGGAAGACTGATACTACATAAAGGTTCACAGAAGTGTAAATTGAAAGGAAGGTTTTAAAACTTTCCAGTTAAAGGTTAAAGTGTCTTTCAAACCCTAAAGATAAGTAGATTTTGTTCTTGTCCCCAGCCGTGGCAGAGCTCCCTTTGCTGGGCACCCTAAGGTGCTGTTGGACCTTGCATGGTTGATGGCAGGTGCCCTGGTTGCTATCCACCCTGGGGAGAGGGCACCTTCCTCACTGTGGGAGCTGTGCTTCCTCTATGAGGACACACAGACATTGCTCCAGGTAGCTTAAGAAATGCCCAGCCCAAAGCAAGGGAGTGATGACCTCTCCATAGCCAGCTCCTCTCACCCACCTCAGTGGGACTTTTGGAGGCACCAGGGCTCTTCTTCCCCCTGGCACTGGCTGCAGCCTCTCCTTCTCCAGCAAGGCAGGCTGACCTTTCTCTTGCCCTATGGGATTGGGCAGAAGAGGCTTTCTTTTACAGTCTCCCTTCACCAGAACACTCTTCCCTCCCAGTGCCTCCACACCAGCATTAGCTGCTTGTGTTATCAGGATTTGTCCCACAGATGATCTGTTACGTGGGTCTCTGTCCAGGGCATATTAGTTTGAAAGAGAGGATCATCAACTTTAAAAGCCTTCCTTTCTTGTGTCAGCTGCTATAATTTCTCCTGTGACCTCTGTGGATTTTTGGTCAACAGAGAGACCAAGCTGTGAGGAAAAAGCAAGAAAGTCCCTCAGTTAAACTGGGCTCTGTTCAAGGAATGCTCCCCCTCCCTGAGCAACTGCTGAATACTCTCCTCGGGTGTGTAGGAAGGGCCAGCTCAAATGTGTAAATCCACGTACCATATTTTGCTGAATGTTGACTCTCATGAGATTTCTGATGAGATTACTAGATGACCTCTTAAAGCCCTTTCCCACCCAATTATTTATGATTCTGGGTTGCTCTAAGATTTCATAATGGCTCCTTTATGACTCCTTACATAGTTTCCTTGCTATTGAAGTTAAATGAATTGGTTAGTAAATTCCTGGATGCCCCTTTTTATAACTCAGTTGAGTGCTGTATTTCGTGGCTCTGAAATCCTCTGGCACCTCATCTGTTCTCCATGAACTTTCAAAAATCACTGCTCAAGGTATCGCACTTCCCTCTATTAGCTCTGTTAGCAATCTCGGATGCTTGTCATTTGGTCCTGTGGGTTTATAAATACTTTCCCAGGAATTCTTTTCATCTTTCCTTTTGATTTACACATGATTCAACCAAATCATCTGTAGAATCCAATCCTCAAAGTTTTTTCCCCCACCCCCCATCCTTGATTGTAAAAAGGCAGCAGTAATTGGTGAAGAGACCTCAGTTTCCCAACACAGGAGAAATGCTCTTGGTTAAGCTAAGACCCAGAAAGACTAATTCCTGCCATACATTGAACAGCCTTTCTGTTCATAATTGCAAACAACACGTTGGTGAGATAGCACAGAAATGACTATCATTGCTTGAGGAACTGACCGCTCTGACCACATCTCATTTAACCATTTGCTTCAAAACCCAGGTTCCAGTAGCTCAGCAGTGGATCAGATGAGCTATAACAAAATGGCATTAGACAAGTTAATATCACAATTGGAAGAATACTAATAAAAAGCCCATAATACATGTAATGATCCACTGATTTAAAATGTTCTGAATTCCCTTGACAAGAACACTGATAATGACATAAATCTGATCAAATCTTCAGTGAACAGGGCTTAGTAAGGAATACATAAGCAAACGTTCCCTTGAAAGTGCGAACAATCTTAAGTATTTGGACACAACCATTATAAAGTAAATAATTATTAGTTTTACATGGCTCCCATATGCCACAAGCTAACCTGTAGTTGAATCTAGATGAAGGTAATTCCCCATTATATAAAGGTACCTTTAAGCAGATGAAAAACTGGTTTTGCAGCAATCAAAACATTATATTAAAAAAAAAAAAGAAAGAGTTCCTAGTTATCAGGGGCACTTCTGTTGAGGGAATCTCATGGCAATCAGCCATATGGACCAGTCATATTTCTGACTATGTGCTGGTCTCAAAACACTCCGGCCTGCAGCAGAAGTTGTTCAGTTCTGCTCAAAACCCTTCCTGCACGTTTACAGTCAGAAAAACTTCCATGTGATCTAGAGAAGAAAGGCACTGAGGTCTTGATTCTATGCACACGCATATGTTTACACCCATGAATTAGAGTGGGAACATTCATGTGCAGAAAGCTTAGCATATGTGTTAATCTTTGCAGGACTGACATGCCCAGTCCTGATACAGATCCTTGATGGAGCTTGCTTTCCTGCCAAGTGTTTATCCTAAGCTCCAAATGGGCCAGTCCTCCCTCACGGCAGGGTGTGAGCTTCCCCCACAGCAAGATCTGCCTGTACAGAGAGATTTCCCGCAGCAGCTCCAAAAATATGTCCTTTGGAGAATACTTTTCTCCACCTTCTGCAAGGCTCAAGCCATGTGACATTCAAACTTTTTACTTGTGTTGCATCCCTCCTTTATAGGAGAGAACAACGTTGGCTGCTTTTTCACCTTCAGGCTTCTCTAGAAACTTTGGATTTCAGTACCTTTGCAGTATAGTTGATCTCCACCTATGGATGTAAGGTACAGTGGAATTAAGTGTCATCCATCTGTACTTGCAGGCCTCAGATTTTGCTCTCAAAGTGACGAGAGTGGAGATGGACTTTTACAGAAATAAACAGCGCTTATTATTTCAGTGCCTGGACTCCCAAGAGTTACAAGTGACAAGAACTAGATTATTAGATTTCACCAAATACAGGCAGTATTTTGATGTGTGGGTGTCAGTTGAAAAATAGACTATGATCTTTAGAAGAGCCTATTCTGTGCTATTTCTAAATAGTCCAAATCCACATCATCTTCAAGCTCACTCTTGTGATTGCAGCTCTGCTTGTGTCCTCCCTGATGCGTCCCTTCTGTTTGAATAATTTTGTTGTGAGAAATCCTATCTAGTAACAAACAATATTTTGCTGAGATCTTCAGTAAAGCACGCATCATTTTCCCTCCTTCTTCCTCCCCCACACTTTCATTTGCTTTCACACTTGCAAATGTCCTTTCTACAGCTGATCGCTTACTGTTATATAAAAAATAGCTCGTAGATTTGCCTGAGAGAGATTGCAGGCGCTTATCATAACCATTGCACCCAAAGACTATACTGAGTGAGTGATGCACAGCTTCACCAACTGGTGTTTACAGCTGAAATGTTGCTGAAATGTTTGCTGTGTATGTGAACCACAACAAACTTTCCATTGCCTATGTAAACAAAATCCTGTACAACAGAAACCAGGACTATCCATATTCATGAACATAATTGAAGATTTTTTTTTCAGTTAGCCATTTAAGTGGTACTTAGTAGAGAAACTGAATTGAAATCCAGGCACAAGGAAATTAAAGAGGGTGGTAATAGATTCCTCAATGTACTTAAACCTATGTCATTTGTATTCCTAGAAGTATCACAATTTTCTGAGCTTCCTAAAAGTGTGAAGCGTATCTCTGTTTCCCACATACATTACTCCACAGACATAAGTCATCTGTTAAAGTAGGCTCTGTAATAGTCTGAGAAACGCCTCTGTATCTAGCGTGTTTGTTTTGGCATTCGTGCTCCAGGCAGTTGGACGGGAGGAGGAAGTGATGGCTGTCCAAGGGGCCTGTGGCACTTGGGAGCAAGTAAGTAAAATCAAGATACTTGTGAGAAAAAAGTTTGGTCTCCCAATCCTCTCATCTCTTGCAAAGTGGATCAACAGCTCTGGGTGACAGGAATAGGCAGCTTTGTGTGTGTGTCGTGCATCTGCAGGACTTCAGACCCAGGACCTTTTCTTTGGCACCTCCACAAGTTTCTCTGCTCTCTTACTAAGCAGCTGAGCAATGATTACTTTCACAGTGACCAGAAGCAGGCCCAAGACATGAGATTGCAGCCCTGAGGGCCATCTGTCCCCACTAAAGAGGCACCCCGGTGCTGGGATAAGGCTATGAAGGGACATGTCTTTGAGTGCTTTGCTAACAGCCAAAGCCAAACTCCTCTGTGGTGAACGGCCTGCAGAGCATGCTGCCCAGTCCCGGGTCTGAGTCTGCTGCTTAGCCCGGGATCTTTCTCTTGGAGTTGTGGCAATGCTACAGTTAACAGGAAAATGTCATGTGGGGACCAAAGAAAAGGAATTCTTGGAGTATTTTGTTTTAACTCAGCAACCTGTGAGTTCTTCATTGAGTAAAACAGCATGTCTCAGATATTCAGTACTTCATTACTTACAGAAACTTCTTAGCACATTGGAAACTTCTAAATATCGCATCTAATGGCCGCACTGATGCCTGGTACTGTTGCAGTGATTGTAGCTGGACTTGGATTTACGACACTTGGATAAGCTGTGAGCTGCAGTCAAAGAGGCACCAGCTAGTGCTGCCATGCATGATTCACTGTAGCTATGCCAGAGGGGTGAGGGGCTGGAGCTATGAGTGAGGCTGGTGGTAACCCCCTCTGGGCTTGCTCTGTCCATTAATTCGGCAAATTTCCAAAAAGAATCAGTTCTGGTTTTATTCCCTATCTACACAGTCCTGATGAAGCTGGGTATGGGAAGGGCAGCTTTCCTATGTAATTCAGTAGGAAAAAAAAAAGTTTAGATAACAGGATTGCATGTGTGTTTTCAAAACTCTCATGCCAGCAACGGCAGTATGGACTGTGAAAGAAGATAATAGCTGTGACTTTCTGTTTGCAGATGGCCTTTAGCTGATTAGCACTGGAGTGTGCATGGACTGTGCATGGACTAGTTTTTCTTTGCATTTCATCCAACTGTGCTTTGAAGGAAGACAGTTATCAGTGTCAGTAGGAGTTGGAAGCAGCAGGGAATGGCATAGTTCAGCGTGCTTCTGCTTCAAGAGGGTGCTGTTGAATTACTGCTTAGCAATCCAGAGGCTCGCTGCATCACCAATATTTAACATGTTCAATTACCACAACCTTTGTGTTTTATTGCAAGATATTATTTATTGGTAACATATCTGAAATCAGAGGGAAAACAAAGAAAGCAGTGAAGAGCTCTGTAGCTCTTATTTTTCCCAATGAAAGGGATTTTCTGTGTGTGACAGATTGTACACGTGATAGAAACTGTAACACACTAACAAAGTCCAGATCTGCTGCTTGCAGTAAATCATTGTCAACAGCACACAAACACCAAGGCACAAATCTTCTCCGTGAAAAGTCCTCAGCATTAAGAAGCAATTCCTGCAATGATGTTACTTTTGCCTTGAGATAGTACCACACACCTACTTATGTAGACATTCCAGACATGAAATTACTTGAAATTGGATAGATGTCTACACAAAATAAACATTCAGACCTTACAGAAAGAGAAAAAAATTAGGAAGTATTCTTCAGTCTGCAGCAGTCAGCCCTGAAAATAACATAGCAGGCGTTGAAAAGCATACCTTAAGCTAATAGCTTCTCTATTGTAGGCTTCACAGTGGCACAGGCTCTTCTTTTTGAAAGGGCTAAAGAGAAGTCAGTTCTCCCTGTGCACCCTCCAGTTGTGCCATTGTGTAAGTGCTGTGATGCACGGCTCTTGCCCGGCTGTTTTACAAGGGGGCTGTGTTTGCAGAGCATCTCTGTAAGAAGGGGGTGGTGAGACAGAATTTCATTCAGATGTTCCTCTGAGCACCATTGCACACCTTGCTTTGCTGCACCATCCAGCCCTTATTTGGTGACTGCAGAGACCAAAATTAGTCAGGGAAGCAGGCTGGTTTTGCAACTTCGCATTTGTTTTGGTTACTTTACTCTTCATTCTTTGTCAGGTGCTTTTCTTTCTTCCCTGCAACAATTAAGCAAAGAGGTGAAGAAATGAAATGCCTTGCAGAAGGGTTCACTTGCAAGGTTTGATCAGTGTTTTTGAGACGAGGAATCGTGTGAGTGGGAAGCATTTGTAAGCTGTTGGAGATTTTTTTACACTGTTTCTTGTGGTCTCAGTGTTCTCAGTGCATGTTGCTGTGAGTGCTGTGCCAGAGTAGCACGAGTGCTGTTGGAGAGAGAGATGCATCATACATTATGTTCAGAATTGACTTCTTGCCTTCTCCATTCTCCTAACTTGGCATGAATACACAGACCTGCTAATTTTACTGTAAATACTGAGATACACCACAACAACCAACCAATGCAGCCATGAAACAGTTTAAAGAGATTAGATATGAGGTGCTTTACGGTCAGGGCTTTAACTGCCCATACCCAGTTGTCCATCAGCCTAGCTAGAGGGTCACTGAGATGTTCCACATGACAATGAGGAATACACAATGTCATGGCATAAATAAAAGCAGACAAATAATAATACCTGTATGGCCAGGAGAGAAAGCATCTTAAGACTATGTGAGAGCCCCAGGGATGTCACAGGGATGCCGAACACCTGCCAGATGTAAGCACAGAAATTTAATATTTCATGTGCAGCTACAAAGCGGAAGTGCCATCTGGCCAAAAAGCAAATACATATAATATCTGACAGATCTGGGAGCCAAGGAGAAATATCCCATTTCACTGTTAACCATGCAAACTGTGTTTCAGGCAGGATTTCTGCCAAATCATCCAACAGCAGGGGGGGTGAAAACATGGGAAATCCAGGCAGGAACATTTCAGAGGTAGGCACAGTCTCCAGCGTATCATCATTTGTGAGAAAGTGTATCATTTGGGGGCAAGGCAAGAAAATACCTGCATTAGGAAAGGCATTAAGAATTGAGCTGCTTTACTGATGATCACGGCATGGCCAGGGAGCTGCTGGCCTATGGAGCAGGGGCCTGTCCTGTGACTGGATGGTAGGGAGTGTGTGACATGACGGGAAAATCCAAACTGCCTTTTAGTCACCTTTCTTTTAGTCTTTTTCTAAATACTAGGCATATTATCAGTGCAGTACTGATGCACGCAAGGTTTGTGCCGTGTTGGTGGTTTGGAAGTTATCCATCAAGCTATTTCTGTATGCACCAGGGCACTGATTCAGCCCATTGACCAAAAAATGCTCAAAGATAAAACCAAATATCTTTGAAGTATGGGAGGAAAACCACCTCTCACCCCTCCCCTTCCTCCCAGCTTTCTTCTATCACTGGATTAAACTATATAAATGAGTTGTAATGCCAGTCCTTTCAGCAACACAGATGTTTGCAATAAGCATGCAGCTGAGAAATGTAAAGTGAAGATGAATGTATCATTAGTATGCGTAAGTAAACTTTTGTGGCCCATTTGTCAGATCAAGCTGAATTGCATCCTGTCTTTCCAGATTACAAATGTCTTGTATTAAAGCAACAGGTTTTTCAGAAGGCTGGGAAAATGTCCTATCCAATTGCTCACTGTAAATACTTTAGTGCAGAGATTTTTGCCCGGTCTCTTCTCTCCCTCGGCTTTGGAAATAAAAGCTTAGGTAAACACTTATTGTTCCCAGTCTGAGACCTCGTTCTGTGAGAGGCTGGCAGATCCTTTCCTATCAGGGAGAGGTCCTAGCAGCTATCAACTACTGCATCTATGACAAGATACTGAAGTGATAGATAGATGTGTTCCTTCATTTGTTTTTAAGTTGCTCTTAAACACATTTTCGTTGTAGCAATGTTTCAGCCAAACAAGACAGGAAGGTAGATGATTTTTTTTTTTTTGCCTTTAAACTACTGAACATTTTTTAAAGTGAGCTATGCTTCAGTGTTTTTTGGCACACGGAATCCATCTTAATGTGGAGTACATAACAAAAAGTGCCATGCTTTCTATAAAGATCTTAAAGAGAATGACTGAGCCCCAGTACCAGATTGTAAATTAACTATTGTCCTTTGTCAGCATCGAGTGTGCCCCGTCATGTCAAATAACCACAGTTGGCATCCTGTCTATGAGCATGACCCTGTTCATTTCATTCAACCAGCAGTGAATAATTCATATAGCAAGTTTTACCCTGGGCAAAATACACTGACATCAAGAGTCACTAAACTATGGTCATTCACAGAACAAAATAGTTATTCATGCTTTCAATGTGAACCATTAAATCTTGCCAGTTAAATTTAAGAATGAATTGAATTAATTCATTTAACATCATCTGAGCTCACAACAATGTTGTTGTATGCTTGCTGTGCTTTGTTTTACTTTCCCCCTTTTTTTCTAAACTGTTCATACCTGCAAACTGAAATGCTGTACCAAGCAGGTTTTAGTAAGTCCTGTAAAGGGAAAGGGATTTACAGGAAAGAAGGTAATTCCTGTGTCGTGATGTGGTGCCCTCAGCTGACAAAGTTAATAATCAATAGTTAGATGGTAGTGTTGTTATTGGTAGCATTTAATGCAGCTAAGTGAGCAATGATTGCTCCAAAAAACCTGGACCTGCCTCCCAGTGTGTACCAGGACAGAGTGTGTTTTCTGCTGAGGCTGAGGGGCTGTGCCTGGACAGGTCCTTGCCTTTCCCCTCAGCAGTGGCTGCTGTGCTCCTCAGGGCTGGAAGGTGAAGTGGGTCTGCACTTGGAGGGAGCAGACAGGCCCTCCTGGCACAGTGCTCCTGGATGATAAGTAGGTAATAGTGCTGCTCAGATGGCAGAGGAGCCCATGCAAGCAAGGGGGAGCAGATGAGGTAGGGAGAGGGATTACACTAAGAGTCCTGTTACCATCAACTCAAGCTTCTTTTTTGGTTTTTTCCTTGCAAGAAAGCAAATGGTTCTTGTGTGCTGATGGTGGCTCTTTGTGGTCATCACCACATCAGGCGCGAGGGACTGCATGAGCCCTCACGGATGCCTCCTGTGCTGGCAGGCACTGGCAGGAGCTCTCAGGGCTGTCACAGAGGCCTGGGGGCGTGAATTTGTGGGTGTTCTCAAAATGTTGTCACTCACAAGAAGAAAATCTTTCCTTTGGAGGTTTATCGCATGACGATAAATAGAGGAAGTGAGTTTTCCTCTGCCATGACCAAAAGAGCTGGTGGATGGGTGGTGTTGGTGCAGTCCTGCTTAGTCATGTGGGGAGGAGATTGCATTATTAAACCTTCATGCATGGTCGCTCTGTCCTTTCAAAGCCCAAGGTGGGATGGGAGCGGCACCTAATTAGGAGGAGTTAATAATTTACTCTTTTGTGAGTGATGGACGTGCAGCATTTGCACTGCAGGCTCTCTCCCCTTTCAGCGTAACTGCTTTAACTTGTTGCATGCTGGTCACTGCAGGGATGATCAGCACCCATGGCCTTACAGAAGAAGCATCTTCTGGCTGTGAAGGGATTGCTGCGTTTTTTTTGGCTTGGTGTCTGATAAGCTTTTCTCCCCAGCCTGCAGTAAGTCCC
The DNA here is from genome assembly GCA_013396735.1 of Grallaria varia. Taxonomy (NCBI): domain Eukaryota; kingdom Metazoa; phylum Chordata; class Aves; order Passeriformes; family Formicariidae; genus Grallaria; species Grallaria varia. The sequence continues at coordinate 220,455 of VWZG01011012.1, read as the reverse complement.
TATGCCCATGAGCATCCCTTGGCTACTTGTCAGCCTCCAACAGCTTATATAGCTCAAGGCCCCTCACGTATTTCTGGTTTTTGCTCAACAGCTGGTTTTTTTCTGTCCATTGCTCAGTTTTCTTCCCAGAAGTGTTTAAGTTGCTTTGTTTGGAAAACAGAATGGAAAGATCCAAGAAAAAGTGTGGTTTACCTTACAATGGCTACAAACTGTGTTGGCCTGGTGTTAAGGGATTCAGCTAAAGCGGGTTGGATCCCTTGCTGCCACCGCCCACTCTGCTCTGTGTTCACTGTCAAGTCTAAAATTTGGTGTAAAAACTTGAGTGTCTTCCAAGCCGACAAGTCCACTTTGGAGATGATTTCCTTATGGTTTGGCACGAAATAATTAGCTGAAAACTACTTATCATAGCCTCCTGGAAAAATAGATCATATTCCAAAGCACCTGCTTCCTTCTTAAAAATCACAGCTTCTGATCTGTGTAACGTAACACTGACAAATCCAGGTCGCTGCTTTTACTGTGATTAGGGCCATATGTGCTGTGTTGTTGCAGCCTTTGCTCGAGGCCTGCTCCCCATGGGCAAGCAATTGGCCTGGAGAGAGACAGTGGAGAGGGTGGGATTTGGTCTGGACACCACGTGGCAAGGTGATGTGCAGACAGGACGCTACTGTCATAGGCTCCGGTGGCTCCATTGCCTCAGTGCGGTACAGCAAAACTGTGCAAATTGGCCTGTATCAGCATGTGATCCCCTGGACAGGTTGTCTTATCTTAGTAGAAGTGTTCCTGCAGCTGGATGAGCTCTCGTGCTTCCATGTGAACTGCAGCCAGATTTACTGCAAGAGCTGAGTCCTCCAGGCCCACATTATCTAAGGGGCATGACTAATCCATTGCAGTTTATTTTGGCTGCAGTTCATCCAGAAGAGCTCCCCTGGGGGCTGGAGGGAGCAAGGGGGTGTGTATACATGGGCCCAAACTTCCCCACATCACTTCCCGCTCCTCAGCCCCAGTGCCTGTCCATGGGAGGTGACAGTCCTTTGGCGCCACCTTCCCAACGTGACTCAGGCACAGGAGCTCTCAGGAGGCTTCAAGAGCTCTAGCAGGGACAGCAGCTTCTCACTGGGCACTCACTGGATCTTGATACACAGAGCCCATTGGCCATCCATAAACCAAACTAAACAGAACACAATTCCCTCTTCTCCAGGGATCCAGTTTCAAGGGGCGTTACGTGCCTGTATGGGAAATTCTGGGGGAAGCGCAGTTTGGGTGCGTTATCTGAGGGCATGGGCTCTGTGTAGTCTTATTTTCAGGTATTTTGTTTGAGGTCGAGTGGTATGTGAGGTGTGGATTATTGTTATTTTTTTTAAAAAAAAGGAAATTTCTACTGGATGACTCCTTTGCTTTTTAATAAACTGTCTTTCTGACCCTTTTTCCTTGAAATTGCTCTGGTGTCTCTCCAAAAATCATGCTGGTAGGGAGAAGAGACCCTGTCCCTCCAATGGCAGGCTCTGCTTCAGCCTCCAGGAAACAGAGGCTTAGGGATTGCTGACGAAGACACAATAAGAGACAGTGACTAAACATTAAAGCTAAACAAATTCAGGTTCAATAAAGGTGTACGTTTTTCACAGTGGGCTTAGTTAACCACCGGAGCAACTTGTGTAAGGATTCAGTGGATTTTCCATTGCTTGAAGGCTTTAAATCAAGCCTGCATATACTATGATATGCTTTAAGCAGAACTTGCAGACTTGATTCACAGTTGCCTGAGTGAGGTTTTTTGGTCTGTTTAGTACAGCTGGACAGAGCAGATGGTCAGAAAAAGATCTCCCTAAGAGATCTGTGTTTAAATAAGCAAACAAACAACCCCCTTGAAAGTGATATCCACACATACAGATGGATGAAAATTACAAGTCCTTAGCAATACTAGAAAAGGAAATGTTCGTGTCTGCTGTAACTGGTCAGTTTCGGTATTCCAGATGCAGGCTAATTTGCGCGGAAATGTGGTAAACAGTTCGTGCTGAGGAAGACAGTGTTAAGATGTAGCACTTGTGGAATGACCCTCACACCATACGGCCCAGAGACATTGACAGGAGCAGCCCGCAGCGGTGTATCCCTTCTTCCAGACTTTTCAATTCCCACGCATGCCTGAATGAGGTGCTTTCAGGTCTTTGGGCACCTAGACGGTGTTCGAGGCAAAGCTGTACTGACTAGGCAGCACACAGGCAGGCTGAGCTCCTCTTTCAATCCAGCTGTCCAGCTCTCTGAGTGCTCAGATCAGGCCCCTGTCCCCTAACAGCCAACCTGGGAAAGCACCAGCCCTCTCAGAGAATGTCAGGGAACAGTTGGAGCTCTTCATTAGAGAGAACCTAATTAGACATTTATTATTTATGTGATTTTACATTAATGGCCTGGCAACAAGATTTATTTCTCAACTTATTTGTTTCACAATGTGGTTTCTTCAGCAATCAATTGATATTTGGTTAGCTTAATAACTATCTTGTTAAAATTAAATTAAATGCTACTCTGATTTAACTGTATTAAAATAAATGTTGTCATTGTTAATGAAATGCAAATAACTATTTAAATTGTGGCAGTGCTTCATTGAGTTGCCACTGTTGGGTGGAGAGATGCTGAAGAACACACCAGTGAGGTGGGGGATGACAGGAGGTGCTGAGAACAGGAACCCCAGCCAGCAATAACATGGTGAATGGGAGCTTCCTTCTGGCTCCAGCAGGCCCTGGGTGATAACTGCAATGGTATATGAAAGCAAAATATCTCTGTTTAGATATGAAATCTGATCTTTAACTTTCACTATTTAATATGTCCACTAGGCTGGAAATTAAAACAGTCTGGCTACAAGCATAAAAATGCAGCTGTGGGTTCCTGGTGTCTGAATAAATGTTTAACAGACAATGAGTTAAAATGAGGGATCCTCAAGCTTTTCCTGTAGTGTGGGACAAAACCTGGCAGAACATTGGTCCCCAACTTCTTTGTTTCCTGGCACCTTGGATTCCCATGCACAGAGACCTGAGCCCCCTGCCTTGGCAGACATGGATGGAGGCAAGGATAGCAAGAGGACTCCTCTGCAAGTTCCTGCTCTTAAACACCAGTCCATCCCATCTCCCTAATCACGCCCCATTCCTCTGGCAGGTAGCAAGAACAGACATGGAAAAAGGCATCAGTGAGTTTGGTCTGGAAATAGGGATGTATGAGCAGACATGCAGCTTGCCTGTCTCTGCTGCTCCTTGGGTCTGAGGAGGAATCCCTGGGTGCAGGAGGTGGGTTGCCACACACCAGCAGACTGTGCAGATCTTTCCACCTCTGTAGATGAACAGAGCGATGTCCATACGAAAGTCAAAATGTGTTACCAAAGCTTTCCACTGACGTGGATGCCCACATGAAATAGTAGAAAGAGCAGCTGAAGTCATCAGGAAAACAGTCCTGGGTGTTGCCAAAGCTTTATGGTGAAACTACACAGTCTGAAATGCGTAGTGGGTAGGGCTATCCAGCTTCCTTTGTAGTGGGCACTGATACCAATTGTGACTGCAGCAGGAGCCGGGGCAGGGCTGCCTGGGAGACAGAGAGGGTGAATGCAAAGACTGCCTTCCACAAGGTGGGTCAGGAGTACATCCCTTCATTTGGAGGGGACTGCCAGATTCCCAGAACAACAGAGAAAATTAAGAAATGGTGCTGCACAAGCAAATGGTTTCGTCTTTTGTTTATATGTGCAGATAAATGACCCTTTGTACCCCTACTGGCCAAATTTGTATGCACAAGTCTTTGTCACTGAGTTACAAGTACTGCAAGAACAGCACAAAGTTTACAAAGTTTGAGCAATGCCCACAGAGAAATCCTTGAAAAAGGATCAGTCACAGGGTGAGTTCCCAGTCCTTCTCTCCGGAAGCATCAGAACATCCAGGCATTAGATATTTACACAAGCTGTGTAACCAGTTAACGGGGCAGCAAAGAGCAAACCCCTAACACAAACCGTGCTGCAGTTTGTAACACTTGTATTTTTGCCTGTGTATAGCCAGTTATTGACAAAGTGCAAGGAGCACACGTGCATGCTATACAGGGAAGTTATTCAAGATGAAATGCAGTACTGGATCTGCATTCCCTCCACAGTCCAGACACAGGCATTTCATCACAGACGTGATTTTTTTTTATTATTATTATTATTTCTGGTTATAATGATGCAATAGATCTAAGCCTAGAGGATATAATAGACAGAATGAAAAAACAGGGACAAAAAAGGAGTTAAGTTGAGCTCAGTATAAAATGTGCAAAGATTTAGACTTGGTGTGGTTTTTAATAAACTTAGATGAACAACATATGATGTCTTGTGTTATATTAATCTTCCAGTGCTTGATGCTGCACGTGATTTTCCAGCAGCTTTCATTTATTGAATTCCCTGCTTAGATTTTTAGTGAAAAGCAAAGAAGATTATGAAACATCCTGGTTTTAATTCTAATTTAATTGCATACAATTAGCTGAATACATCATTTGCTACAACTCCAGTTAATACATAGTTAAATGTAATTTTTACAATAGTGTGCCAAATGACATATTAATAATATTTGGTATCATTAGCAGTAGATTACAAAAATATTTGCATACTGCATATTAGGATGTGATACGATGCGTTTCCACATTGGATGACTATATAGGTGACTGAGGATTATGAAATAATTCTTAACCCATATCCTGGATTTTAAAGCTTCCATGTTTGTTTATGTATTTTAGAAAAGAATAGTCAAGTTCCTGACACTGTTTTTGTGGCATGGTTTTCTAGAATAAGTTTATTCAGCCTATTCCTGTTCAGCCTACACTTTTGTAGTTGTACTTAGCCTACCTCAGTTCCCTGAAGTTTGGTTTCTTTATTCTTCTCCATTTATTAGTCTGCCAAGAATGATGAGGGAGAAATTGATCCTGCCTTGGGGAAGAGGGACTGGAGTAAATGACCTCCATGGGGCCTTTTCAACCCTGTTTTTCTTTGATCCTGCATAGTCTGGAGCTGTCATATACCCCGCTGGCTCACAGTGGAGCTGAAACAAGTTGGTGTCCAAACTTGTCTGCCATGTCTGTACTGAGGAAAAGAGAGCAGGGCAGCTCCAGCCATCACTTGGTGCTTTTGTAATGCTTGTGCTGGTGAGGCAGGGAGGTGCAGGGCTCTCTGCTCGGCCGGATGTTACTGCTGCTGCCCGGAGGTATTTAATATTGGGTTGAGCCCCTTGCCTTCAGGCTTCTCACTGAGCCCTGGGATGCTCACTGCCTCCCAGCTGGAGGGGGCTGCTGTGCTTCAGGACTGTGCCAATGCCCTTCATTTCGGGGCCTGGCACATGTGGCATTTGACAATGCACTGGGCTGCAGTTGCAGAGAAATTGAAAGTGTTGCCCAATGTTGTACGGCACAGAAAACCAGCGGCAGCTTGTGCCAAGGTGTGCCAGCCACCTGTGTGCCAGAAGCATCAGGATGTTGTAAGAGGGACTTGAGGTTCCAGATTTCATCCTGGGTTTGAATTTTGTCTCTCCTAACCCTAGGGGTGGCTCACTCCAGGGCCTCGGTCTGGCCAAAAGCAATGACAGGAAGCATTTGCAAACTTGAAATGACATTTGGCTTTCCAGGGCCACCCAGTATCTGGGCTTGTCTTTCCAGCCTTACAAGTACTTCCAGGTGTTTGGGGCACAGCCATATTTAAAAACATCCTTTTCAAGAGAAATAACACTCTGCCGCTTGTGCTGTCTGCAAAATGGAAGCAAAACAAACAGGGAACCTTAGGGATGCGGGTCAGGCAGAAATACAGTTCTAGCAACTGGTAGGAAATATCTAATAATAATGATTAATCTAGAAAAATCAAAATGAGGTGTTACTTCAGTTGTGGTGCCAAGTTGTGGTGTGAGTGGGCTGGAGGCTGGAGCTCCTAGGTGTGCAGAGCAGAAGGTGCAGTGAAGCAGTAGGACTCAGTATTTATGCAGTATCTGACATTTGTGATTTTCTTTGGAAATAAATACGAGGAGCTGCAACTCAAGAAATGCACAAACTCTGCTCCAGAGCTGCCTTTACTCTTCACAGGGATCACCTCTGGCAAGAGGGGGGTTTAGTCTCTGTTTTTTCCTGCAATCTTTGGGCTGGATACCCGTGTCTATACTGGAGCCTGTGAAGGCTGTTTGACAGCTGTGGGGTGTAATGATGAGCTCATGGAGGAAGAACGATTGCTTTGGCTTTTATTGTGTCCTTCTGGATTTTTTAAAGCAGTCAAGTTACAGGATCCTCCTGGAAGGTTCCTTTATTTCTTTCCATCTTTCCTTGTCTCTTTTAGCGTCTTGAGACAAAAGTATTTAACAACAAAGCTTAATAGAGTGTAAAGTAACAGCAAAGAGCAAGCAGACAGAGGTGAGGTGAACATGAACTAGTTTCCGCAGCCTTTGACAGCTCATCTGGTGGGAATAATGAGTAATTTATGTAGCATTCCCCACTTCAGATTATCGAGTGGCTAGACTGAAGCTGGGAAACACTCCAGGTCCAAATCAGATACAACAAAAGGGATATTTGCAGTCCTTTGTGTATTCCTTTATTGTACTCATTTTTATTAATTTCCTGATACTGAAAGTATTTGGGGCAGGGAAGACAAGGTTTCACTTCCCACACTCTGTCCTCGTGGGAGCTGCTCAGGGTGCTGGATCAGCACATTCATGCCGGATCTGTGAGGCTGTGCTGTCACGTTTGCATGAGATTTGGTGCCAGGTATTCTGTTCTGCTCTGCCACAGAATCTGTCATGTCCCAGAGCCCACCTTGGATCAGTGAGAAGAGACTGAAGAAATAAAGTGTTTATGTTTAGTTTACCAGTAGGGAAGGGTCACTGTGAAGTACTACCAAATCATTTTCTGGTCTACAAGCAGGTCAGTCTGCCTCCTCAGGTCCAGACTGGCACTCAGCTGGTTCTGCTTTGTCTCAAAAACTGGGTTACCAGACCATGGCCACTTCCTTGGCAGAGAGCATGGTGAGGGCGAAACTGCAGTCCCTGTCTGCAATATCAGCCTATATGGCAGTTCCTCCCCAGCTCTGTGTCTGACAAACAGCCTGAATTCATAACCTGGTGGCCATAGAAGCAGTCCCAGTCTCATCCACAGAGTCAGCACTGCTATGGGTGCCTTGTCCTGCCCTGGGGAAGGATGAAGGTCAGAGAAGCACTTGCCCAGGAGTATGACTTCTCCCAGCTGTCCAGGGCATGCTGAAGGCAAGTTCTCACTTTGGAGCAGTTCAAGGAAAGGCAATTAAATCTCAATAAATTCAGAAAGCAGCATTTTCCTTAAAATGCTGCAGAAAGATGCTGAGGGACAGTGTGGTCTAGATGATTATAAATGCTGATCCCATCAGCTGCTGCCTCCAAACTAGTTATCCCAGCCCCAACCCTGCTCCTGGCACAGCTCCTCCCTGTAATGGAGACACTTGTATGGGGCAGGACAATGCTCTGCGGTCTGAACGTGCCCGGGGAGCCAGGGTGACCCACTCAGACCTCTGAGAGTGCTGTGCCTGCCTGTGTCCTGCTGCCTCCTCACCCTTTGGAAGGGTTCATGTGGTGAGGTTTCAGTTGCCTACAGGCAAAAGATACACAGTAGACTGGGAAACGTCTCCTGGCCTGTAAAAACAAACAAAAAGAACCAACCAAATCCAAATAAACCCCTTTTCCTACTGCAAGTATTCTAGTATAATAGGTTAGGATAGGTTTTTTAAAGCAGGGGGGAATGGAATTTTGGCTGGCAATACATTTTCACTGTTGTGCAGCTAACAAAATCACGTGCTACCCATAACACTTAAGGGTATTTTACCTTACAGATTGCAAATAACGTTTTTGGGTAACCTTTAAACAAATTTAACTGTGTCCTATTTATGTTTATTCACATGAGCTAAGATTATTGGAATTAGTGTTACTTTTCCATTGGAATCTTTATAGTAAAGTTAATGTTTCCATTAGTTTCTGAACACGTATGTCCTCGAAAAAAATACACCAACAATTCCTCTGAGCCTGATGCTCTCCAGCTGCAATCCTTTTACACCATTGCACCCGTCTTTTGTAGACAACATTACTCGCTCTGGCTTTATACTAGTGAAGCTAGAAATAGAATTAGGTCTTCTACCTCCAGTCAGCATTATTCGGCATTAATCCTCTTTGGCAGAGGCAGCAGCCAGCTCACTGCCAGCTGTTGGCAGGTCTCTACAAAGCACTGGAGTTGATGTCAGTTTTAGAAGTTGAAAATTCACATGGTGTTTAACTGAGAAGTGTTGTAATTTTCTTTAAAAGGAGTGAATACAATTAAAAAATTTAAGGCAGCTGTTAGGATGGGCCCTCTATACTCCCATGAGCATTTGGTAGCTGCTAAGGGAGGAAAGTGAAGATTAATAATGCATTTTTTCTATTCTCATGCCAATTTACTGTATTATCATCTCAATACTGTAGTTTGTCTGTAAAATGGAGAAATTACTCACCTGGACATTCCACGACAGAGCAGTGAGGCTTATCCAATACCTGGCAATAGTAATGTTGTAGTTGTAGCAACTGCCATCAAAAGGGTTGAAAGTGTTCAAAGGAGAAATCATAATTCTAATTTTGTAAGTGGGGAAAACGAAACAAAGAACAGGAATGACCTGTCGAGGGGGTGAGCAGCAGGAGACAGGCTTCCCGAGGCTCCCTGCCTCTCCTGCAGGACCTCAGGTGTGAAGTCAGGACGGGCAATAACAGTCAGGACACTGCCATAACACAGGAGTCTCCATGCACACCTTGGAATGCTGTGGCTCTGTGCGCAGCACGTGGCTGTGGGATATTGGCCTGTGTGCAGGGGTAGCTCCTGCAGAGCCTTCTCAGGGCAGTTGCAGGTGAGATCAAACATATTTTCCTTGCAGGATCAGGGCTGGGTCTATCTGTTGTAAGAAGAGAAATATCCATAGTCCTCCCTTCTAGAATCTGATATTCAGAATTTTATAATGCTATTGCTCGTGTACGCTTCCTCACTTTGTTCTCCTTGTGTCAATATAAATCTACGTTTTCTCTCCTCTTAAGCAAAAGGCTAGTATTTCTTTCCATCCCACACAATCTAAACCTGGATTACCTGCCGTTAGCTTAAACACTACTAACAAAACCTCTATGTTTTGCAAAGAGTTGGAATCAAGATGATGTAAAATTCATATATGAGTATATGAAAGCCAAACTAGCCTTTGGATAGCTATGGATAATTCTTTCTGTCCCATAAAAGACTGGTAGTTCACACTGGCTTTCATATTTTATTAGCTGGGATTTCATACAGATTATGGTATTTATTTAAAATAACAAGCTATGTGAGTCCATCCAATTTCCAAGAACCCCACTGCCACTGTTCATTACAAGCTATGATTAGTGACAGGCCTACATTGTCAATGGCTGCAGGTATTCTGAATATTAGACCTGTCTTTTGTGTGTAGTTCTCCCTTCTGGTTACCTGGGAGTTGTCTGCTTGTATTCCCTCACCTCAGATCTTTACTAACCAGAAATTATACACTTGTAAAACAGGCATGCTGTTCTGTTACAGTGAATCAATGGCTTTGCTCTCAGGCCTCTTTTTGTGTTATTAAAAATAAACGTTTTTCTACATACAGCATGAGTGCTGTTGCTGATTAAAAGCTTGCATTGGCATTTGAATTGAATCCTCAGCACAAGGGTGAAGGTAAAAGTTTGCTGACAGCTTGCAGCTTCATGGCATGTTTTTTTGAAGCTGGAGGCAAGAGAGGAAGACACAGAGACAGGTCTTGATATCCATTTAGAAAAGGATTGGGTAATGGACTACAGCTTTATCTCCAGAAGACTGAGCTTTATTTTCTAGTGCAAGCTGGTGTTGGATTAGACCGTGTTCAGATGCTCAGTTGAATTTTTGGCCAACTTGTGATGTAGATCTACTGTTCTGAGTCATTTGTAACATCTACAGAACATAACTTAACTTTCTCGTTAGCCTGTACTTTCATTAAGATATCATATATTTAAACAGGGGTTACAGCCAAAATGTACAGCTCCAGTTTCAGATTCTATAAGGAGAAGTCAGCAATGGTCAGGTTTGCTGTGGCTCCTTGAAAATGCAGGACAGCCCATACAACCCTGCAACAGCCCCAAAGGCTCGTTAAACAGCAAGGACTCGTGGTCCTAGAGATTGGTAGGTTAACTCACATTAGAAACGCTTTAGGGTTTTAGTTATGGGATGTGTGTATCATAGAACATTTTGGGTTGGAAGGGACCCTAAAGATCAGCTAGTTTCAATCCCGCTGCCATGGGCAGGGATGGCACTCACTGCATCAGGAATATATACATACGTATACCCAGGCATGGAGATATATATATACATACATATATACCTTTCTTTTTAATGCAATCTTCAGAAGTGTGTGCACTGCCCCACATGATGGCAGAGCAGCCTCTTTGTGGAGCCCTGAAATACTGGGTTTGGAGTACGGCAGCAAGGAGAGCAGCACTAGCCACATAGGACAGCACTCAAAGGACAGCCTTGCTTGAGCTGTATCTCACCAAAATTTACTTCCATTGGAAACCAAATTGCAGATAATCTAAATAGGACACTTGCAGAAGATTTTAGCCCCTATATTGCTGCAAGAAGAACAAGACAGTTAAAGTGGAAAGGAGCTCTCCTTATGAGCCCTATATTAGCATGTTTTTCATTTCTTTCTTTCCAAGTTGACCAAAGTGAAAGCAATCTGCCTCAAATTTCATAGTCAAGATTTTGTGCCAAGATTAGATATAAAGTGGGTCAGCTATTCAAAGCTGGTAATTTATGTGAATGCAGGATTTGTACCAATTTGTTGTTATCTAAAATGACTAATGTTTCATGAAAACAAATTTCTGCTTGTGGATTGCCCTGAGAAGGGCACACTGCTTTTGTACCAATATGTCCCTCTCTGGCACTGTTTGTGGGTGATGGGTGACTTCAGCCAAGCAGGCCTTTCTCCCTCTTTGGCCCCTGGTGGCTGAGGTGCAGAAAGGCAGGGTTGCCTTTGAACCAGCCTAGGAAAGAGTGGGAGTCATTTCTGGAGTGAAGGAGGATCTATGTCAAATGGATTAAACACTTTTAGGTCATCTAATGTTGTTTGGAGGGAAAAAAAACCCATTATCATATATATTTGCAACCACAAAGCCTCCTGAGACTTCCTCGGGCAGGAAACGATTGTCAGGCTTTTATGTGTGTTGAACTGATCAGTGTAATAACAAGAGGTGTAATGGGTACGTTGAACTCATTGTTAATACCTCTCTTAGGTGAGATCTGCTATAGATTCAGTCACTTTACATGCCCCCAGCATTGCCTGGGACCTAGCAGGAGCCTGCCAGGCACAGGACTGCAGGGAACATCCCCCACCACAGTTCTTATCAGAGTGTGGCCTGTACTCTCTCCCTGTCCCTTCCTTTTCCCATGCCTTTCTGCCCTGCCAGCAAAGCCCGTTGCTCCAGAGCAGGCTGCAGGATGAAGGCATCTCCCTGTGGAGGGGATGGGTCCCCGTGACTCCCTATTTTAGAGGTTGCCTGTTGGCTGGGGTGGTCTTCAGCAGACTCCGACACACGGGCCATGGCAGACCATCAAGAAGGAGATGGATGCCTGCTAAAAGCAAAGGACCATTTGGCATGTAGTCATTAGCCATTGCTGAGTGCATTAGTCCTCTTATGTCTTTCAGAATGTCATAATTTTATAACAGAAAATTGCTGTTTTGTTCCAAGTAGACTTAATTTCTATAATAAGAATAAAGCCCCCTAATTATGGTTATGAAGAAGCAAAATATCATGTGCTTCATAGGAAAGGCAGTAGCTGCTAAGCTCAGGGAAGGGGATGGGCTGTGGAAGGGACGCTGGGGCTGCTGTGGTGTGGTGTCGGGTATGACCCTACACCAGGGTGGCTGCATGGGTGTCCTGCAGCCCCAGGGCTCTCCTGTGCCACTGAGACAGTGCTGACAAGGTGTGCTTGGCCCCTTCTGGCAACAAGACTTCTATCTTCATGTGCTGCAACCCCATCACCTTACTAGCCTGCCCAACACCTTGCCTTCGGCCACTGCCCTGGAAAAACCTGCTTTTTGCCAGGGGACTAGGATGGATATTGTGCAGATTTGGTTCTGCCAGAAAAAAACAATCATCATTTTTGTTCATTTACTGTGATTTTGAGATTCGCTCAGCTACTGAGACTTCCTTTGCTGCTAACATCCTGTTGCAAAGTGACCAACCGTAGCTTGTCATTAGTTGGCCTCCTCTTCATTCACCATCACTAGTCAATTAAATGAGATTTCCATGTATTTGGTAAAGTCCTCTCACTAATCTGTACCTCAGGCTGAGATTAGATGGAGTGGCCTGTCTCTGGTAACAGCGGAGCGTATTCCAGTGGAAGTGCACAGCCCCCGAGGGGGACGGGAATGGTTAGAGGCTGGAGGGGGGCTCAGAGCATCCTGCTCCATTCATTGTCAGCCATCACCACCTAGTGGCAAAAAGGCTCCGTCTGGATTCAAGTGCCAGCTTGCGTGTCCCTTTCAAGGCTTTTATTTTTTTTCCTCCCTAAAAAATGAATTTTCAGATAGGGTGCATAGCTGCTGGGCTGATCCTGGACTCATATCGGATTTTATAACAATGTGAAATTTCCTTTCATGCAGTGAATCACTTCTGCCTCATGCAAACTGACATGCAAACTGACTCATGTATGTTGTTTCCTAGGCACCTCGACTGTGTACACAGATAAAATGGAAGTGGTTTAGCTTTTGCCCAGGATGTGAACAGACCTTTTACACCACCCAGACTCACATGTAATATAGCACCAATCCTGAAATCCAAGGAGACAAGCATCTGTGATGTAGGTTTTCATTTATTTATATCAAAAGGAATAGAAGCCCCTGCCCCTAAAATAAATTATAATCTGTTTTTTATACATCCTTTAGTAGTGTACGCTAGAAAACGAAGGTGGGAACACTATATGGTATTGAGGTAGGAAGGGCATCTCCATTTCCTTGGTAACAAAAGATTAGCAAAGCTAAGAAGTTACTGAAGCCCACTAAAAGAATAGACACTGCTGTCCTGGTTCCTTCTTTAGCATGGGCCATGTTAATCACTTTCAACAGCCTGTCATGTCTTCCTTTTCATTCTTCCCACCTACGCATCTGGAAACTTAAACTTATGCCTGTCCCCTGGCAAATGTTCCTCCTGGTTCACTTGGACCCAGGCTTTTGCCTTCAGTTTTTTGCCCTCAGCTGCTCCCTCAGAGGCGAGTCTATGGGTGAAATCCAGGTAGTGCCTGGTAACAACACTCTCTTTATATAGGGACTACAATAAAACTTGTCACCAATAGGTCAACGTACTCACTGTGGCAATTCAATTAACTGAAAATGGAGTTATGGCTCCTTCATTTAGTTGTGATTATTCTTTTAATTTCATGATTTCCTAGTGGGTGAAATGCTAGCTGCCCTGAAGAAGTGCATTGGCAAGGTGTTTGCTGGCAGAGCAGGCTCCCTCTGCCCCATCACTGAGCTAGTTGGTTCCCAGCATGGCTGAAATACTCCTCTGCATCTGGGGGACCAGACAAGGGCAGGATGAGTTTGTGTGTGCTTGCAAACTGTCCTTTGAGATGGTCCCTATGTGCCTTTAAACGCTGTTTTCAAAGCTACTGTGGGCAATAGAGTTTTTCAGCCTACCCCAATGCCTCCCATTACCCCAAATCTTTGTAGGGTTTGTGGGGGAGCCTAGGAAGGCATGAGAAGTGCACGGCCATGCTGGCAGCCACAGGCACACAAGGAGCAGGAGAGTCATGGCTGTTGACACAGAAACACGTTCAGCTCCTACAAATCCAATTTGCTCCGGTTGCCATTTCCAGGCATTGGGTGATGCCTGATCAATCCCCTGGTTTCTTCTGCCTGGGGGTGGCCCAAACTTGGGATGAAAACCATGCCATACTTTGGCAGCCTGCAAAACCGGTGGCTTTCATGTGCTCCCCTTAAACAGGTGCCTACACAAAGCCTTAGAGGGTGGGATCATTAAACCACATCATATTTAGGAGGTCACCTCCGTACCCTGGACCTTGAAAGGGTTGATTGGCCAAGCAGGCTGGCGTAGAAACAATTACAGGCTCACTGGTGCCAGAGTTTCTTAGCACAAGCTTTGTGGATTTGGGCGGATACTTGTTCATGATAAAATATTTCAGGTTTTCTGCTTGCTTTTTTTTTTCCTCCCCATGAGAAAAAAAATTGAAAATTCTCTTCTAAGCCTACTATTTTCTGCAAAGGGGGAAATTTTCTGTAAATTTGGTATAGATGAGTATGTCCTGCGATGCCAGAAGTGATGTTCAGTGAAAGATCTATTCCTGGACTAACTTGTTGGTAGTTTTGAAAATTTTCTTTTGGGGTTTGTATCCAATATTAATAGAATCTTAATGAAGAGTAAAACCAGAACAAAACCAACCTTCTTTCAGATGTTTTCTTGACCTTCTCCTAGGGTGCACACCTGAGTTGTAGTTTGCATGTGCACATTTAGTTTTTTTGACTAATGTTCAGCCTCCCCTCTCTTACCCCGAACGGTGCTGGCTGGTGGGAGGTCAGAAACCCCTTTAGGAGCAGAGGTCTGTGACACCTGCCCAAGCTGTATTTCAATGAAGGCCAAGTACCATATATATAACATTTTTAGGAAAATACTCCTGAAGTGTAGGGCACTTAGCCAAGGTTACCATCGTCCTCCAGTCGAGGGGTGATGGGCTGCAGATGTCCTCTGAGAAACACACACCTCTGACCTTTTGTTGGTCCACCATCTGCAGCAGGAGCAGCATGACTGGCAGCAGGCAGGATTGTCACCCGGGCACTGTAAAGCTGACAGAACAAGTGGGAGTCGGCCACCTTAGTGCAGCAGTTGTCCCAGGCCTGCCAAAGAAAGCATTTTGCAAGTGTCTCTGGGGTGACGCAGTGACTTAATTAGCAGGCTGAGGTCCAGGAAAGGCACTTGTGGCAGGAGACTTCTCTCATGTTGAAGGCACTGAACTGGCAGAAAGAAGGAGGGAGCTTGGGAAGCAGACAGAAAAATCAGCAAAGTAATGTGAAAGAACAGTGGGGCAGAGTCCAGGCAGAATTGCCAGCACCCTGCGCACTGCTGCAGGACACAGAGCACAGCCGGGAGAGAGCAAGTATTACACTCCTCTGCCGACAGGCCCCTGAGCACAAGCTCCCACTGTAAGGCAAATACACTGGGGCTTGAACAAATACTGTGGACAGAGTTTGGGGAATTCCTGGCAATTTGAAGTCTATGACTTTGAAATTAGTAACTAGGCTGCAAAAAAAAAAAAAAGTGTCTAAAGCATGATTTAAGGTTTAAATGTGTCAGGTCATATCTGTGCTCATGTTTTGCAGGTTGAAGACCTAAAGAAACAGCAGGCAGTAATTAGTCCCCAAATCTTTCACTGCTGGCTTGTGGCTCTGAATTTCCCTCCTCTCACACCAGCACACAGTAAATTCCTCCTACCTGTCAGCTATATCTTTGAAAGTGACTTCTCAAGGAAGTGGGGTATCTCTCCTCCTATTCCCCTTTCCCTTTCAGAGAAGAACCTCTTCCGTAACATTATAATGAACTCAAAATCTGTTGTATAATTTTTTTCCGTTCTTTTATGAAAAATTCAAGTCAATATTTACCTGCCTGCAGTGTGAGATGGTAGGACTGAGACAGAGAGAGGAGAAAGGCTTGTCAAACCAATGACTGCATTTAACTTACGTTGCTTATTTCTCCCTCTCCTTGGAGAGATGTACAAATGAAAATTCAAGAGGCCAGAATAAAAAAAGCATGGCTAGATAGAAGGTGGCATTAGCAACAAAATGGGAAAGGACATTTTGTTTGTGTTACAACAGGATCTATTTTTAAGAGCTTGTTGTATGTTTCATGTCGTAAAATCACTTCTGGGATTATTTTTTCTAAAAACAATAAAAAATAATGCCCATGCCCACTGCAGAGAGCACTAAAATAGTCCACTCCAGCCGCTTCAGACAGGATGTATGGAAACAATCAACGTTACTCTGAGGTAAGAACAAACAGAGGTGACTATCTGATGACGCAGAATAAAGAGAGAGAAGAGCTGGATTTTGCTGCAGTAGATTGAATGAGCCAGTGGCAATGGAAGGATTATTAGGGATGATAGAAAGGATAATTTGTTTGACCTAGGAACTGTTCTAATTGGTAACCAACCCTTTGAATATCCTATTGAATATTTGCAGTAACTGTCCTTGAAACAAAACAAATATTCAGATCTCCTCTGGATAAGGGGGAGGCTGTTTATGGGGGGATCAGATGTCATTAAGCGCTTTAAAAACATGCTCTTTCTTGAACTGGAAGGAGCATCTCAAAGTGATTGTTTTTCCTATGTATAGCTCTAATTAAAGGTCTGGGTTTCAGTTAGTCTCTTGTTTTCCTGACCTATAATGTCACACGTCTGTCAGAACATTGTGTTTCAAGCAGAAAGCTCACCTGTAAGAGGCCAGCCAGTACACATACTGCTCTGAGATAATTTTAGTTATAGATGAAGTGGGATTTTAAAAATGCATATGTGAACGAGGTATCCAGGTCCTAGAGAAATTCACTTTGATGCGAGCATACAACCCACCCACCTGTCTTCAAAGCATTTCAAAGGGCAAACTGTGGTAACTGCGCTTCAAATTTATTTTCAAAGATGAATGGTGAACTTTCTCAGAACACTTTCAGATAGAAAAAGTATCTTAAAATTCACATTTCCTGACTCCAGTTTTATCTCCTCCTAAAGTCCTCCTAAGCTAAAGCCAGTTAAGTTCAGCCTGGTGCAGGTACTGATTCTTCTCAAGCATTCCATCTCTGTTAACGATGGACATTTAGAGTAGATGTGATACATACTTTCAGTAGTCAAGTTCTGCTGATGGCCAGATGTTAAAAATGAGCTAGTAAACTTGTAAACGTGAGTGGGAAGGAGCCTTTCTGCTTGATAAACACTATTCAGTCTCTCAGGTGTCAGAGGGACCTTGTCTCCTCATCCAGTCTTCTATAGCACCTCTCCCAAAGGCTACCATCTTGATAGGGACCTGGTTCCCTCATGGGAAAACCTCTCTTTTTAGTCTAAACAGGGAGACACTTGATGAAATGAGGACTCAGCAGCTGGCAGTGTGTGAGGCAGACACTATCCCCAACATTCCCAGGGAGCCCCTCTGCCCTTACCTTCCTTTGCCTGACCCTTCCCTCCACACCCCGTCTCTGCTTCAGGCAGGTGATCTGACCCTGTGGAGCATCTCAAGGATGACTTTCAAACATCATAACAGTAGGAGAGCAGCAGGTGACACTTGTGAGCAATGTGGGCAAGATGCAGTAGCTCTTTCAGGTTAATTCGTATTGCTGTGAAGGATCACAGCCCTACTTCACTGACGTGCTTTATCTGAGGGATAAACTCAAGTCTGAGCTGCCGCCTCCTGTCCTCCTCTCTGCTGTTTCATAGGCTTTTGTAAGAAACTTTGTATTTTACAGAGTTAAAGAACACCGTAACTGAGAAATATATCTTTATTATTAGAATGTTTATATTCTAAAAACTTTTATCTGGGGTTACAGTACAATCCAACTTCTTCCTAATTAACTAACCTGGCCTTTTTCAGTAAGTAACTGTAAATCAGGCTTTGAAAAGTTTAAGAACATGCAACTTCTTTTACTCATTTCCTCTTCCTCCTCCAAACAGACAACTTACAGTCAAGATTTTGGTGTGATAAATAATAAAATAAACATCTCATTTGTGAACTTGTAGTTGCACTTAACTTTGGTGACTAACAGAGTAGATAGGCATTTAAAAATAAAAATATTCTTTCAGTGTCAAGTGGATAAAGAAACAGATTAATACATTTTATTATCTTTCTAAAGTTCACCTTCATTATCTTCAAAAAAGGTAATTTTTTTCAGGTAAAAGGATGTGGGAAGCAATAGAAAAAAATCATGGATGTTTCTATTTTGTAGCTTGCCTATAAAAGTTGTTGTAACACACAATCTGACCCAAGCCCATGCAACACAATTAACAACTCCTTTTCACCACACACAGTGCCTAGCATAAGGCCAAGTGTGGCCCTGTGACGTAGTTAAATAAATATTAAAATATCGTTACAACCTAAATACCTGAATTGGTTTTACACTGTGACTTTCTACTGAAACAGTGTTAAGAAACTTTAAACATATATCTGATTGTTTCATATACACTAGTTAAAATAAAAGTGAGGAATAATACTCTTTCTTCACTCTGCTACTTTCTGGGAGCTCCATACACTGACAAATGTATGACATCTGTAGTTACCTGATCCTAGCTGACTGATTCGTCATCTTCTACTTTAAAAATATTGCAACTCAGGTGCTTATTGCTGCAGTAATCCTAGTGATACACTGTCTTTTAATACTCAGTTCTGCTTACAGACATAGTTATAAAAAATGAAAAACATTTTTCACAAATCTTTGTACACATACTGTAAAAATCACCTTTCACATAAACAATTTACATCTGTTATGAGCATTTAAAAAATAAATCACACAGACTTGTCTTGCCTATCCTTTCTTTTTCTTGAGAAAACAAATCTCATCAGTAACATCATCAGGATGTTCATATCTGTAAACATGGCATAAGGATTCATGTTACCAAAAAGCTGTATACCCAAAAAATCATCTTGATAAATAAATACTCTGATAAATAAGGATCCTTTTAATTGGCACAAACCATTGTAAACACGCGCATTCCTGTTCTGCAATCATCTCTAACTTCCTTGCGCTTGAGCTTTTAGTTGAAAGTCAGGGATCTTTCAGTCCTGTAAAGATTCTTCAGAGATAAAAATGTGAAGGATTTGGGTTATGATCGTGGCCATTTAGGCCCCTCGTGCCTAAAAGCAAGCACAGGCGTTGAGTGTGATGCCATGCAATAACATGTTGCTTTAGCCTGTCACTTGCTGCGCCACAGCTGAAAACCCGCCGCTGGCAATTGGCACTGAAATTCCTCCTCTGGCTCAGTTTGGTCTGTGCTTGTCAGAGCTGCAGTACCAGCTTCTGTTTCCCTTGTTAAGTGACACCAGAGGAGCCCAAACTTGTACCAACAGACAACGTGGCTGCTGGCAGGATTGAGCAGTTTAATGTATTTAATAAAACACGGAAATGTATTTGACTGGGCTTATAGCAGGAAATCCAAGGCAGCAATCTACTGCTGTAAACAGCCTTCAGGCAACTAAAGTAGGCTTTTTGCATCTAAGTGTGTCTGTGCAGGTAACAGTTAATCATTGATCTTACACCTATCTAGGCTGAAAGACTGGATATTTATGTGCCGATTAAATGGATTCTTCTGAACTTTGGCAACAACACAGATGGAAAATAAATTACCAGGCCACATGCTGCCAGTAAAATAATTAAACGTACAGCCACAGTACTGCCCAGCAAGATAACTGCAGTTATTTAAAATAAGCTCTATAAATGAATAAATAAATAAATAACCACATGAATAAACAGAAAAACCTCCAAGTAAACTGAATAAAGTGTCACCTCTGTTATAGCGCCCAAAGAGGGAATGGCGTTATTAAATAATATAAATCTTTCATATGTATATATTTCTATCTATTATAGCTGATGTGTTTTGGCAACGCCAGATGGATAGGAAAAAGTAGGATGACTAACTTCATTCAATATTTTTTGTGTTGAAGCCAAGTTCCTGTGTTATTGTGTATTGCTCACCGCTCCTGCAGCGGTTTGGCCTTTTTACCCATCTTTGATTTTGCGCTCACTTTCCTGGCAGAGCAAACTTGTTCACCTTTCTTTTGTGCTCTCCAGATCTCTCTCGGGCAATCAACAGGTTCATAGAAGCACTTCACTGGCTGCAAGCTGGTTTTTTCATCCTTTGCTTTTTTCAATAAGATTCTTCCTTTTTGAAAGGAATGCGGCTTTGCGTCAGGGTTGTTATATGAAGCGTGCTGACTTCCTCGGCTCCTGAAATTAATAATAATAGTGATTATTAATAACTACTATTCAATCTTGCAAAATTATAGGTCCCCAAAATATCCCAAACCCAAACGTTTTTTTAAGAGACTGACATGACTGCATGTTAAAAACAGAGTTGCAAGATGAATTACATTTCTTCGTGCTTAAAAGCCTTCCTCACTAAAGTGATCCATACATGTGTTACTGGTGGACTCTCCATGCATGTTCATCTACACTTTTATTCCCATCAGCATTCTGCTGATTTTGGAGTGCTGAGATCTTACTGAGGTCTGTACTTTGTCATCAGCAAGGATTTTAAAGATGCACAGGTTCACAGCAACCTTCTGCAAACAATGAACATTCCATGGTCTCCGGAAGACCACACAGCACCTACTGAAGTACAAAGTGGGTGGAGGAACTGTAGGAACTTCTTGGTGGGATCTCAGAGTTGCCCTGGACTGCATCAAGGTCCCAGGGAGCTGCTGCTACTAATGGCAAACAGAGCAGGAAACTTCCCTCTCTGCTTTTGTGCTGACCACCCACCTAAAAAGAACCTTCAGCTTTGCTTTTAGACTTTGATTTGAAATGGGAGAAGAGGAAAAGGGAATACAAAAACAGGTGGGACAAAGGGTATGAAGGCTTAAAGGCCAAAGCTGGATTCTTTGTCCTCACTGTGAAGGTTCAAGCCTAGCAGGATTTGCAGAAACTGGTGAGCTCAGGTGGAGTGACAGCATGGTGCCTGGCGCTGCAAAGGCTACACCACACACCCTGCTCTAAAATTTAATATTGAAACTGCAGTTCCCCAGTTTCGCTAAGTAAGATCATTTCAGTCCCTTTTAACATAATCTTGAAATATTTTACAGCAGATACATGTAGTGTAACAGCAGAACTACGAACATAAGGCTCATGTCTGCCCAGCTCCTGTGACTGAAGTGAAGAACAGATGTGCTGACGTACAAGTCAATCTCTTAAAGGATCCCACAGGGCTATTTTCCATAGCTTGTTATTTCTCAAAATCATGTATCGCTAGTATTGCTTCTTCTGGGAGTTAAGTGGTACTGCACACGTGACAGAGCCAGTTTTGGAAAAAGCTGTGGTTATTCAAGTGTGTATGGTACAAATCCTTTCCTGCTCTTTAAAAAGACCAGAAAAGTATTACAAAAGCATCTGTATTTCTTGATGGGAGATAATGAGGGCCAGCTGATGGCACAGGAACTAAGCTTTACCTACATAACTGTATGACCTGGTTAGCAGCTTTGTGAACCAGCCTTCACTAGGGGAAGTTTTGAGGGGTGAAATGTTGTGCAGGTCCAAGCTGGAGTTTGCAGGTGCTGTGCCATGCTGGCCTGGTGCAGGCCTGGGCTCTGACCACCTGCTGTGGGTTAGGAATGACTTGTGTAAACACACAAGTGTTGGCTATTCCAGTTTACAATTGGTTCTTGGGCACTGTTTGTTACAGTCCATTACTTAAATGTTGTTAAAAGATGCAGTGCTGTTTTCCTCAGATGTTGTAGTGAAAAAGTTACATCACTTATTTCAAAAACACGTGCAGGCATTATTGCAGGGGATGTTAGTCACTCCTCTGCTGCACTGAAAGATGCTATCAAAACCAGAAGGTCAAGGTTAATACGGTCAGAGGTGACTGCCTAAAGGGGCTAAGCTGTATTTAAACTGACCAAGTTTATGGCAGAGAAGATAGATGCCTGTCCGTAATTCACAGTCAGGGTAAGAAGGTACCCAAGATGGATGAAGATGCAGGTCATCGCACATGAAATGCAACACTGCCAGCTCCAGATGTGCGAAATACTTTTTCATTGAAAGGAGCAGCTCCTTGACACAAGTGACTGTGAATCTGAACTTCATTTACCGTAGCACAATGGATTAGGGATATGTTTGAGTAGAAGTCCCAGATCTGTAGTGGTGCAATGGGAGAAAGACCCGATCTTGTGTCCCCTCTAGGAAAGGCTGCCCTTGAAGAAGGGTGCACTGCCAGACTGTCACATGGCCAGGCAGCACATCTGATGTGCCAGACCACCTGCTGGGACTCATGACCAAGTCATAAAGACACGGAGACCACCCCAGTTGGTTCTGCTGCTCCCAGGAGAGCTGCTGGAGTCACCTGAGATGATGTTAGTGCCCATGCTCTGTCAGGGCACTTGTCTGCTTATATGTGATTTTGAGGTCTACAGAGTTAGTCAGTTAGGAAATGACAACTGTCTGTCTCCTAATTACAGAATGTTATTTTCAACTGAATCTTGCTCTGTGTTTGCCTACAAGATTTAATTCCTGGAGCTTTGCAATAGGTTATTATAGTCAGCAGGAAGGAGTAATTTTTTAAACGGAAAATTAGTCTTCTTTATTTTCCTTAGTATCTGATTTTAGCTTTAATTTTCTTTCATTACATGATATAAATATAGATCATATACAGGTAAAGAACATGATCCAAACCCAACCTGAATCAGGCTTTTGGATAAGGTGAAATGCAAAAGCAGAAATGCGAGCATGACAACTTAAGTGTATTTAAGTTAGAGGAAAAAAAAAGATATACATACAGGCATCTGGGTTTCTTATTTAATGAAATGTCTGTAAACTGCAATGAAAACAAAAGCAGGTTATTACTATTACATTATCAAGTAATTAAAGTACAAGGATAAAACATACACAATCTTTAAAATTGTATTTCCATTCTCACCTGCTGCTAAAACTCAAACATTCATGAACGAAATAAAAAAGCCCCCTTTTTTACAGATTATTACTCGTCCAGCTAATGAACATGCTTTTAAAATCCGTAATATGTGAGTTGCTAGTGGTTGGATTTTTCCCATTGTTTTTACTGTAACTATAATCAAAGTAAATTGGTGAAGAAAGGTGGACTGTGGAATTTCACATTAAATTAAACAGTATGGGTACAGTGAGAAGTAATTATTGTGTTTGAGATAATTAATAAGGGGCAGTGCCTGAATAAGATGTAGTAAATTAACTTTCTCTCAGAGCCTTTAATTTTGCAGTGATACATTTCCTTTACACAAGTGCCTAGGAAACTCCAGCCACGAGCCCTTGGCTCTGCCAGAGCTCCACGGAAGGGTGGAGGGGGAGGATGCAAACATTTCTCTTCCTTCCCACCCCAAATCCTGAGACCAGCTAGGGACAGCACAGCCTCAGTGCCAGCACAAATCTGCATGACTTCATTTTTTACAACAGTTTGGTTCACAGTGTGGAAACACTTTGTCTAGTCCCTCTTTTGGCAGGGGTCTGGAAAGGAGGTGTTTAATGCCAGTTCAGCTTAAATCAGTCTGAGTACTAAATCAGTTCTTTGTACTGAGCTCCCATCAGTGCTACTAGACTGATCCTTTGAATATCGTTTAATGAAGTCACTGAGCCAAGCAAGTCAGATGTGGCATCTGAAAATGATTATGTTCTTGTAAACGTTCCCTCTGTCCCTGGTATTGTCCACACTTTGCAGATGGATTTTTGCCCGGCCTGACTTTGCTTGTCATCTGTCTTGGATGGAGTCTGGAGCCATTTCACCATGTGCTTTTCTGTAATTACCTCCTGAAGGTCAGGATGGCCAATATTTAGATGGATGACCTTAGAGGAATGCCAAAGTCACTCAGTAAGCAGGACAGCTGCCTTAAAAATTAGAGCCTTCCCCAAGGGATGCTGCTGAGCCAGGAATCCCAGTAAACACTGAGAGATGATTTAATACTGAGAACCATCTTTATGGTCCACCTGAATCTTCTCACAGACACTGTTTGAGATGTCCTGCACTGGATTTCAGCACATCTCTATTTATTTAACCCTAAAGCTCTTTGTCTTCCAAGTGGCTATGGGAGCCTTTCCTTTCCACTATTGCATACCTGTACATTGCTGTGCATGACCAAATGCCTTCCTCTCATCCCAGGGTGAACCATTACGTAGCATAGACAGCATGGGGTACTCATGTAAATGAAATGTTCTTTGGAAATCCTGTGCCTTAAAATTTGCCATATAAATGTAATGCCTTGTAGGCAAAATACTGAAGTTAGGTATTAAAAATGAGGGCTTTTAGAGAAATACTGTATTTTTAAAAACAATGTTCAGAAAGCTTTACTTTCTCAACCATGGAGGACAGGCTAGCAGGAATCCATTTACCATTTCTAAGAGTCCCATGATAGGTAACTACTAAGAGCAAGCCAATTTGCCAGCAGGCTGACATGTCACCTATCCATGTCTTTCCTGAAAGTCTCTAGACATCCCAAAGCATCTGCCAAGTCAAGAAGTGACATAAAGAAAAGTGTGACAAAAGCTATGGCAGCTGTAGCCAAAACTGGGAAAAAAATTAAGTCTCTGTCAAATATTTCATTATTCTCTGCTCTCCCTTTGACATCTTTGGCTATAGCTGCTCTTTTACTCTCTGCTCCTTTCACTCATGTGAAGGGGCAGTTTAAACTATAAAGAAAACACACCTAAAGAAACATTCTACAAATGTACATCTGCCTGGAGCAGCAATCAGCCTGACCCACTGAGCCCACCCATATTCAAACTGCAGTCCTTTCCCTCCAGGGAAGGTTTCAGTACAGGGAGGCACTTGCTGGCTTACCACATGCTCGCTGACGTCGGTGTGGTGGCACACCATCTGCTGATTTTGGTAATACTCTAGCTGCCTCTCTGCCAGATCCACGCGCTGCAACAGGTTCTCAATGAAGTGCTGGAGCCTGGCTTTCCCCCGCACTTCTTTTTCTGCTGCTTCTTCCAGGAAGTGGTTGAAAGTAACAACCTCTCTGCAAAATGGAAACATTACAAAGAGGCCACATTTAAATAACAGAGGGGCCCTGGTCTCATCATTGTCAGAAATTACTGATGCTTCTCCTGGTTTACATTGTGATAGCCTCTGGTGGTTCATTACTGTCCTTCACCTCTATCAAAATATTTCAACTTCTTCTTGGACAAGCTGAAGATCTGGAAACCAGAATACTGAAATTAAGTTTATGGGCAGTGGGTTTGGAGTAGGTTTTTTTCACATTATGATGTCTCTTGGAAATAGTCTTTAGCGGTCTACATGGTAGAAATGTCATTAAGCATCACCTCTCAAGGTATTTGGAAACAGCTATATCTGCTTTCTTTTCATTTTACTTAAACATCATTTACATCAGCCCTGAAACAGGTAGAGATGAACCCTCACATTCATTTTCCCATTTCATCATGATCTTATAACGGTAGTTTAATGTTGCTACTGGGGTGGTTTCTAACTTAAAAGAGCTACTGTGACCATTAAACTTCATTTTGGTTGCAACCCTGCAAGTACGTCAAACTGCAGCTGGAGCTGGTGGGAGCATGGGAGACTAACTGATAATCTACAGATTGCAGACCAAGGAGCCTACGTGTGGGGTAGGAAGAGCAAGTTTAGTTTAAAAATGTGTCTTGTCTGGTAACACACCTGGAAGGAACAGACAGCACCACTGACTGAAAGCTCACAGCTCTGCACTGAGACACGGCTCATTTCGAAGAACTCTGCATACTATCAGTAATCAGGGCACCATTTGGACCTCTGATTTCAGAGGAGTATCTGGATGGGAGAAGCTTGGTTGCAGATTGAAGCACGTATTATGAAAAATGGCAGATCTGAACACATAGGACCTTCCTGGTTAATAAATGCCTTGACAAGCATTTCTTACTCTGCCAATGAAACCATGTTAATTTTTGCTTTGTACAAAGCAGAGGAGGTGAGAGTTGAGGGAACCAGTTCTTGCCAAATGAGAAAGGTCACAAGTGCTTGGTAGAAATACATAACCTGAGGAAAAAGCATTTTAAGTAGAAACTACAAACCAAGTCTAAATAACCTTTCAAACCTTAGCTTGTTTGTAACAAATCCTAAGTTTCTGTGTTTCATTTTTTTGACTCAGTATAGTGTACGTAATCCGTTTAAGACAATATAGTTGTTTTAACTGTGAGCTGTTTTGTGCTAAGAAGAGTTAGGCACAAATGGTCAGCTATGGAAATTCAGGCTGTGCCTACCTGCTCTATACCACAGCAGAGTGCTGTTTGCATGGCTGATTTAATGGCAGGAATGAGGCAAAAGCAAGCACGTGTTATTTGGATGAAGAACATTGATGAATATTAGTTTACATTAACTCACCCAAAAAATCTGGCTTAAGAAACAGAGAGGTACCTTGTTTGTTAAGCTCAGCTATTCCATTCCATTTCAAGGCTCTGTACAGTTTCTGTGACTATCAGCTTGCTGAGAGCAACCTGATCCTAAAGTGGCACTGAGGAATGCTTAGGAAGAAGCCAATCTAAACTCATTAAGGTCAGTTTTAGGGCTTTATTCTCACTGCACTTAGAGCACTATAACTTCTTTGATTTCATGATGCCGCTCTGGTTTTGGGTTAGCGTAGGAGCAACCTGAAGTCCTTGGCGCTCCATCAGGCTCATCTTTCACAGAGGACAGGAAGCTGAATAGGACAGAAACTCACAGGCTGATTCCTAATACCTTCTCCTTTGGCCAAGGAAGGGCTGTGCACAGCCTGGTAGGTTGCTGGCCCTCCAGTGGGAAGGGTGGGCAGCTCAGGATGCTGCCAGCCTGGGACACCATGAGGATGTCCCTCCTGGGGACACAGCCTGCCTGGGTGTTTCGCTGCAGAGGGAAGCCACAAACATCGAGTACCTGGCATTTATTTTTATTAGGGTGATAGTTTCAGGAATGCTAACATTTGTAATTGTCTCAGCAAAGGTAATTACAAAGCATTCATTAATTGCCTGCTCTATGGCACAAATAATCACCGACAGATTTTCCTTTCCTACAAATATCTCATTAGATAAGCCATAAGGAGGCCAGAGGGAAACAGTCTTTCTTTTCAGGAAGACTTAGATGACTATCAGGAGGAGAAAAGACTCACAACAACAATAAATCCCCTAGTATTTTCCGTGCTTTCTAGACTACTAAAGATGACATCTTACATGCCATTATTTGTAGGAACTGTTATTAGCAGCAGTAATAGCATATCCATAATTTCTCTGTTTGTTTAGCTGCCTCTATACAGCCTGTGAACCTGCTTTTAACAACTTTAATATAAAGATTTTTCTTTGGGCTGAAATTCCCTTTAGAAAGACAGGAGCCAGACCATACCCATGCATTAGGTCTCAGTCACACACCTTGTTCTGATAAGCAGCACTTGCATCAGTCCAGCTGCTTTCTTTCTTATTTCATTCTCATCCCTCAGAAGAACAAGATCAAGCCCTGAGGAATGACTGCTAATAACTCTATTTGCTCCAATGCCTCTTCCTCACAGAGCTTGCTCCATGCCACTGCTATGCTTTGGTTACCTGAAGGGAGCTCCCAGAAGAATTTTTACCCTCCTCCCACTATGAACAACAGGGGAATGGGTTCAAAGAATCCATGTAGCTTTCTGCAGCTGCTCTTTTTCTGTCTAATTACCTTCTTGTCTGTTGTAGTTTGACCAACTTTATCTTAGCCATACTGATGATCTTCTCCCTTCAATTCTATTTCTGGATACCTGTGATGATTTTTTCCTTATGTTCTTTATTTTACTTTCAATTTTTCTCCAGGCCTCTGATAGGTTTTTGAGGATTATGTGATAGGATTTCTATCTTTTACTCTCTCCTCTAATGCTTGTGGGAAGATGGATGTTCACAGAGGTCAGATGCTGCTCCTCATGAAGTCAGGGGGAAACTGTGGCTGTCAATATTGTGAGGTCCTCTTGGTACAGGCATAAACCAGAGCACAGCAGCACCAGCCCACTGGGCTCTGTGTCTTGACTAAACAGCCTTGCCAGGAGCATTCACCCAAGACAGGAATCATTTTGTTAAACCCTGGCTCAGACCTGAAACACTGCCCTTTCTAATGAGAGGTCTCTGCTTCTCTGTGCTGACTATTCTACATCTGGAGCACTGCTGCTTTATTGAGAAAAGGTTATGTGGAGTTATTAACTCCTCTTCTGAACTCCTCTGCTCTCAGCACCATCTCTTTCCTACTCTGCTCCTCTGCCCAGCAGCCTCCTGCCCCCTTTCACCCAGCTGCACCCTGGCACTTGCGGTAGCCCTGTAAGCAATAGAGCCTGCCACTAAATTTTCTGAGTGGAGTAGATGATTCTCAGTGCAGCTTAGATCTCTTCAATTTCTGTGATGGATGGCAGAGTGATCTCATCTGTTTGCTCAGTTGACTATACCAACATTAAGGCAAGTTGCCTGCAAAATGTTTTGTTAGAGGGCTGTGACTGGGCAGCAAGGAGAAAGGTGAGTTTCTTACTTTGCCTTGGGTGCTCCTGTCAGACAAAACCTTTCAGGAAAAGGGAACTGCTCCTGCTGACCAGAAAGCAGAGGGTGTGTTGAACGGCCATCAGCAGGCTGAGAGGGAAAGACAAGGGGGATGTAATCTGGGAGGTATCCAAGAGGAGCAGGAGGTGCCTGTACTGCCAGAGAAGAGCTATTCCCAGAGCCAGAGGAGTCCAAGGGAAATTTATTGCAGTGCAGCAGGCAACTCAGAGATGTTCTGCTGAAAAACCAAGTGCAGGGGGAAGGACTCACTGTAGGCAAGAAAGACTTGCTGCCAAAGCTTTTATTTTAATCTGATTTTGCCAGAGAGTTAACCTGTTATAGTCAACCAAACTTACATAGTTTTGGCATTTTGCATTCCAGCTGCAGCCTAGCTGCAGATAACCTGCCCTGAAACCTATCCCAAAACTTTCTTTATGGGGGCTGTTACCACGAAACAGCATGAGATGTGGTCAAGAAAGTTATAAATAATAGGCTGACTAGGTGACATTTATCCTTCTGCCTTAACCACTAGCTTATACAGTGCTCCTTGCAGGATGAGTGAGCTGCAGTTCTTGTTTACTGGAGCAGTTGCTGGTACACACTTAATTTTTGTACGGCTTTCAGCAGCTAAGCATGTGATACACTGAATAGATGCAGAGGGTGGGACTGCTCCAGCTCCTTAACACCTGACAAGAAGGGCTAGTGATTTCGCACACTGCGACCAATCCCTCCTACAGATGCATAGCACTGGTCCCAGAACTAATTACAGCAACTCTGACACCTGCAACTGCTCTGTAGGTGGAGAAAAGCACGAGGCTCTATGGATTCTGCACCCAAGTATCAAATCCCTACAGAGAATTACATTTAGAGTAACTCTGGTTTTCTCTTGATTTTAGGCAAACACATTATTTTACCTGAAGATGGGAAAATTCCTACTACAGTAAGCAGCAAAGTGATTTACTTGCAAAAATATTTAATATGTACATTCATCAAGTATCAATGCCACTGACCTTATCTATCATCTGATTGGTGTTTCTGCCTGAAGGCTGCTATCTGGGACTCATTAGGTTGTGGTTTCACATTCCCACACCACTCTCACCACATTTGATTTAAGAGGTTCACACCTCCACTCCTCAGAGAGTTACTGCACCCATTCAGCGGGCTGTGCTCTAGATCTCAGCCTTGTATTTACTAGCATGACACTGAAGATTAAAATCCTTTATTTCACAGAGACATTTCTGTGGGACAGTCATGCTAGGCTTGAACCTATGCAGCTGCCAGGGGGGAGCAAGCTCTTGAGTGGGAAGATGAAAGAAAACATGAAAGAGGGAACAGGACTACCTAAAACTGGGGGTGAAGAACAGTGTAATTGCAGTTGTATTCTACTTACAGCAAATCAAAACTGTTTAGTTGTACAACTGAAATTCATATTTTAAGGAAAGCTATTTTGAAGCATAAATTGCATTGACCTCTAAAAGCCAAGTCTTAGTGCCATTGTCCAGACGTTACTTGCACAGATAATCTCATTAATTGCAAATTTAGGATGAAGCCACTAGCAAGAATAACTACTGTCTACGCCAGCTGTTCTGAAATAACCTCTCCATTCCAGGCTATGTCAGAACAGAGGTACGACCAGTTCCAAAACAAATGCATTAGACTGGTTAAAGAAATTGCTGCCAAAGATATGCCAGCATACTACGTTAATGCTCTTATTCTATAATTAGGAGACAAAGTGAAACTGTTTAAGTCACCATGAAGGCAGCTTCCAGCCAAAGACCATAACTTCAAATGCTTACCCTGTTCAGACTTACTGAAAATCAAACTCTGCCAGTTTCAATGTTCTTACATAACTTCCAGGAACAAGCCTCTCAGTGTCCTCTAGAAGTTCAGTTCATAGCTGGCTTTAGTATCAATGCTTTTCTTGATATCTTATTCAACAGAGTCTTGGTCCCTTTGGGCATGCTTCTGTGTTATCTTTAAGATCACAGTACTCACTCTGAGTTGCATTCTCCTTCATCAAACATTGAATAATTCGTTTCAGGGCACACTTTCTAATTAAATCATTCCCTTGCTCAGCAGCTCTGTGCTTAGACTAATAAAATGTCAACTATGTATTACAGTATAGTCAGTGTTGCACCTCCACGGATCCTACCCCTCAGCACAGTTCCTCTCCCTGGGGCCACGACACAGGTATCACAGCACATACCCATGTGCATATTAGCACTGCCATTTTGGTAAGGAAATAAAAATAAAATTTAACTAAAAACATGCCTTCACTTTACCACTGCCTCTGCTGGACTGCTAAAGGCCTTATTTAAAACAAACAAAAAATAATCAGCTGACAACTCTAAAGAAATAACCCTACTGACCAAAACCCAGAGCCATTACCTACTGCGCCTGTACCGTTATTTTCTGTCCTTTTCCTGTATACCCTTCTAAAGAGGGAGTTTCTTAAATCCCTACTTTTTTTTCCCCCATAGCCAATATGGGTGCCATATAAACATCTGTAACTTCTTTATCAGGACATTGTTATTTTTCAAGAGTCACTTGCAAAGGTCGCCATAAAAATTTTCAGCTTCTTCTCTAGAAGAACCTCCAAAGAAGAGTTTCTGTGACCTGATCTAAGATTCAGAGTAGAATTTTTTTCCCCTCTTTTGGATGGTTTGGGGGGGTTTGGGCTGTTTAAGTGTTTTTTTGTTTTGTTGGTTTTTTTTTTTGTTTGTTTGTTTTGGTTTTTTTTTACTCTCACTCAGATTGATCTAGACTAGCTCTCTACCTCAGGCTGTGAGATCTAGAAATGTATATTAATTATAAATCCTTTCTTGCCTTTACATCCACCATATTCCATGATCTGGTAGTTGGGACAACCATTCAGAGACCAAGGGAAGACTGGCTGCTTTTACTTCCTTAGAAATAGGATAAGGAGGGGTTTCAGGGAAGAAGGTGTTTTCTTTTTTCTCCTGGAAAGAGGAAAAAATTTTCAGCTACAGTAGCTCAATAACAATGCTAATTTTAGGAAAAGTTATCCATATTCACAAGACTGCTTATGGAAAAAAAACAAAAAACAAAAACCCCAAAGAAACTGACGAAAGCATTTATTTCTGAAGGTCAGAAAGTATCAAAGCAGTCCCTAAGGGATGCCTTTGACTTTCCACAATCCGCAGTGAGAACTCCTGCTTCTGCCATTTCCATTAAGCAGTCTTGTTTGGCTTTCTAATCATCTGGACTTCTTCCAGAAATCAAAGTCAAATTTGAGATCCTCCTTTTTTGAAGGAGAAAGTCTTTTTAGCACACCAAGTAAGTTTTGAGCACCCAAAGGACTGAATATGTAGACAGGTCTCAGAATTTACCAGTAGTGCATGAGAAAGACAGACAAGTGTCACTGTTGTTAAAAAAGTCATGAACATCCTTTATTCTCTCCTCTACTACAGCATTCCATCCAGTGCCTCCCTGCTGCTGGAGCAAAGCTAAGTGTCCCAGGTCTTTTCAGAGGTTCAAATCTGAAACACTGCTCTAGAAGTACCAGTCCTGCTCTTATAAAACATTGTTTATAACTACCTTCCTCCTCAATTTGCTAATTTTACAATGACCTTTCAACTGGAAAACCATACAGTGCATTTTTATATGGCATTATCCCTTGTTACCCCCCAAGATGGGAAATGCAAGAATCATCTGAACAAGAAAAAAACCTGACACATTTCCAGTTTTTCCTAAGTGAACTCTACCTATTCTTACACCCTGCCTACCCTCCCAGTGTCCTCAGAGTACCTTCAGAGGCAATGCTAGAGGGCTAGGCACAGACACAGGCAATAACATACTCTGACTCTCCTCTTACCACCTCTCTGCTCAGGTCTGATACTTTTCCATTTTATCCTCTAACATGCATTAGGTACATTTACCTTTAGAAATTATCAGGCTACTGTATAAGAGCTATTCGCTCATTCCTATTGCTGCTTTTGCTTCTAAGTCTTTTTATCTCTGTTGAAAGCAGAAGCATAATCCTAAAAGAGCAATACCCTGGGTACTCTAGTGAAGCCTCTTTTTCACCAACTTAGGAGCTACTTCATCATTTGCCTATGCATTCACCCTTCTCCTTACGAGATGCCTAGAATTCTAAAAACAATCAGCTGATCTCCTGCCCCTTTCCTGAGCCTGGCAATGTCCTAGTGTGAGGGTCAGTGTTATCCCATTTCTCCTCATTCTGTGTTCAGTGTTTTCTGGCCTCAGAACCACAGCCTGAGAGTGCTGCCGGTAAGCAGTCTGCCACAGGGGCCAGCGGCTCCTCCCCTGCTCCTTTTCCTAATACAGTTAAAAATCACAACTTCTGCCATCTTATTCTTTTTACAGATCAGTGTCCTTTGCCATCCTCCCCATGTCATACCCATTCTTTCTACCCAGATAACACTATTCCTCCTTCCTTTTCCCACAAGGTCTGTTCTCTGCAGCATTGTGGAACTTTGGTTTTGCTCCACTGAATGGTTTCTGCTTTCTCCTGACAGTCATGTTTTTCCTTTCTGGATCCTGGCCTTGAATTTCAAAAACACATACTGTGTTTAGTTTGGGCTAAAATTCTAGCTGAAATTCAGCATCTAGTCTAAGACAGCTGTTTACCTGAGGCCCCTTTGTAGTCTGCAGAGGGAGGAAGGATCCTCACAACAATCCCTCCTGCTCTAAGATATTTTTCTAGAACAAATAGGATGAATCACGCTGTGAAAGAGCCCATGAGGGCAGCCTGGCTAGATGGGAATACCCAAACTGCTTCAAGTCATAAATTATCTTCATGTCTTCCTTCCAGCATACTTTCGTATCTGCCTCAGTTACTATTACCTTTAGTGTCACCTTAAGTCCTTCAATCTTCCCTTCCATACAGACCACTAGGTATTTCAAGACTCAGAGGTTCTGTTAAATATCCCTTCAAGGAAGATGCACACCACATGGGCTCAAAATCTCACCCCCTCTATGTGTCCCCTCTTCTGCAAAATCTATAGTGCTGCTTCAAGATAGATGGCTCCACTGATGTGGGAGCCATCATCATCTTTTGTTTTAGTACTTGACTACAGGAAGGAATGATGAAAGCCCTCCAAACTTCCTACACGGAACTCCTACACCACCTTCCTTATTTCTTCCAAGATCAGTGTCATGGCAACTAGCATTTCTCATCTTCCCTTTGTAAGGGGATGAATTGGTTTAGAGGCACTCCATTACCAATGCTCTTTATTTGCATTTCTCTAAAATAAGTTGTGTTGTTCTGAAAAGCCTGAAAGATTTCAGCAAGTACTGAATAAACTAAGTAGTTCATGTATAAATAATGTATCAGCTATCACTACATTTTTAATGGATGCATCATGAACATATTTTTAGATAGCTTACGTTAGTCAGAACTACTCCAGCATCTGCTTCCCAATCCCATATAAGCAATTCCAGTTTCACAGTTCTGTGTCCAACTAAAACATCAGGCATGAACTCGGACATGGCCTTTTCAGCACTATCTCCAGTACAGCTTCTCTGCTGCACAGACCATCCCACTCCGCAGGCAGCCTCATGACCGCGGTGGGATGGCTTCAGGAAGAAGTGCTATTGGGTATTCTCACATTCTTCCTCCAGACTTACCCACCCATACCTTCTTAAAAAGATGATGCATTAGAGGTGTCAGTGTAAATCAGAATACATGCTGATGAGAGCTTCTACTTCTCCCTACACAGGCATTAGAAAGTCTAAGAGTTAGTCACGGGGTAGTGAAGTATGAAAGCCACCTGCTCGGGGAGCTGTCCCCTGCCCTGTCAGTCACCGGGGAAGGCAAGCATGAAAGCCACCTGCTCAGGGAGCTGTCCACTGCCTGGCAGGGGACATGGTCACCTGGGCTAAACCTCGGAATATAGCGACCTGACGCTAGTGAGCTTCAGGCCCTTTCACACTCAGAGAGCAGCTGAGCCACCCCCTCTCTTGTCCCCAAAGGCTGTCACTCGCGCAGGACCAGGACAACCCGCGCCAACCCATCGGCTCTCGCCTCCCCACTTACTCCTCTTTGCGGTGAAGCTCCTCCTCGGACTCGCTGAGCCGCTGCTTCAGGGCTGCGATCATCTCCACGGCCACGTCCACCTGCCNCCTGCTTCTTCTGGGACAGCTGCACGAACGCCGCCCGCACCTCCAGCAGCTCCGCCGTCTTCTGGGACAGCTCTTTGGTAAGCTTGTCGATCCGCTTCTCGATCGTTTTGTCCACGGCCTCTACCATCCTGTTAAACTTTTCCCTGACGTGCGCCTCGAAGGAGGCGCTGGAGTCGGCGGGCTTGGACAGCCGCTCTCCGGGGCACTCCGCCGGCACATGGCT
>VWZG01011012.1:170519-185404 GCA_013396735.1 Grallaria varia | reverse complement strand
CGGGGGGCTCGGGCTCGGGCTCGGGCTCGGGCTCGGGCTCGGGCTCGGGCTCGGGCTCGGGCTCGGGCTCGGGCTCGCTCCCCTCCTCCTGTCCCCGCCCGCCGCGGGCACCTGTGCGGGAGGGGCTGCGGGGCCCTGTCCGCTGTCACAGCAAGGCAGGGCGAGCCGTGCGGAGCGTGCTGGGGAGGTGCTGAAGGATAACGCAATTAAAAGTACTTAAGCGGCAAGATGCGAGTGGCACATTCATATAGGTATAAGCTGGCCTTGGCTTTTGGGGAGTATAATTACGTTATAACTATATATTATATATATATATTATAATGTAGCTACACTTAAAAGCCAAAAAGGGTTGTGGGTTTTTTGTTTGATTTGTGGGGTTTGTTTAAATATGACCCTAATTTAGTCTCAGTATTTAGGGATGGGGAGCAGTAATAATGGGATTTCCATTTGGAGCAAATGAATGTCATAGACTGATAGAATGGTTTGGGTTGACCTTTAAAGACCATTTAGTCCAGTCCCCCTGCAATGAGCAGGGACTTCTTCAACCAGACCAGGCTGCTCAGAGCCCTGTCCAACCTGACCTCAAATGTTTCCAGGGATGGGGCAACCAGCACCTCTCTGGGAACCTGGGCCCGTGTCTTACCACCTTCGCTGTACAAAATTATCTACTAAATCTAAAGTCTAAGTCTAAATCCATGTGATTGATGTTAAAGGACACTGCCAGTATGTTCTCTCAATATGGAAATATGCTTCTAAACTTTTTTTTTTTTTAATGCCACAGATGTGTTTCTATTTTTATAAATTTTTGGAAACATGAGCAAGGCTGATTGTAGAGTAGCAGCCTTTTTGAGGTAATAATGAAATACTGCTCTTCCAAAATCTAATGCTTGAGGCTATAGTGGTAATATGCTGCAGATTCTTTTTATTACTGTGGGAGAAAGCACTGCAGTAAAGTTTAATTCTGTACTAATATGTCTGTATATATACAGGCAGAGTCCTAAACACTGAGAAAATATGAGCACATTGATAGATGCCTTTGATGTGATTAAGACATTCCCAGTAAATTATTCACCAGATGGCACATCAAAGGAAGTTACTCAAATTGCATTTCAGAGCTTCAGCTAATCTCTAAAGTGTGTGGGCTACCATCCAGGCTGCAACATTTTGCATGAGTTAGTTGTCCTGTATCACCTTGTCTAAATGTGGTGATTTTCCCTTCTTTTAAGTCATCAAGCAGTACCAAAAACAGAAGGGAGGTCAGGAGGGAATAGTTTTGAATTGTGTTTGCTGCCAGATTCGGGGCTCCTGACTATTTCTTTGTAGGAAGCAGGATGTGACCCCGTTCTGATTCCTGGTTTCTTGGTTGTTGTCCTCTGTTGTCCATTATCTCTGTCATGCCCATTGCCTTTCTACTTTCTCCCTCACATGAGAGGAAAGTGCTTGGTGCTGATGCTCTGAGGTGGGATGTTATACAAGTGAGGTGAACTCAGTGTGGTGGCTCCATCCACATTTAGAAGAGCTGACACCCTCCTACACTCTCCAGCTGATGATAATGAGAGCCCTCATGGTCTTAGGAATAGAAAATATTGATGACTTTGAAGGAGCTCATTGATCTGCAGCCTAAGCTACATGGGTTTGGCCAGTTAGATCTGAAATCCATCAACCATCTAGCCCCAGCGATTCTTCTTTCAAGATTTCTCAGGGTTGGGATCCAGCTCCTCATCTCTTCACTTCATCTACTGGTGCTCCCATTTGGATGTCCAGTTCAGCCATTCTCTCACCATTTGGATAGGAACAGCCTCCCTATATATACCAGTGAGTGTGCATTGTACAGTGGAGGATGTCTATCGACCATTATATGTCTGAGCTTCATCCGCTGTGATTGGAATGTGGAGTGGGTAGAATCTAACACTACCACTAACACAAAGCCCAAACTGACACAGCCATAATGTGTGACTCATCTGCGAAATTTTGCCAAGTGCTGGGGAGGCATTATCCAGTTTATTTGTATGCATCTGTCTCTTTCAAGATTTCTTTAAACACTTTGCAGTATGATTTCCAGAAAGATAAAAGTTACTTAAAAAACCCCAGCATGTACGAACCTGCCTGGTGCTGCAAGGAAGGTGGAATATTCAGGATCAGCCTTTTTTCAGGTAGTGATCTGTATCTGTTGTACAGAGTCTCACCTGACCTCTTCCTATTTTGAGGGTTCCTACAAGCTTAAAAATCACACTTCAAAAGTGAAGTACATTTTTTTTTGCTGATAATTCCACTTCACTGAAGGTGGATAGAAAAGGAATTATTATAAAACCAGGCTGCTTTTCAAGAGTTACTGTAGTTGTTTATCTTCTGATTTTTTTTTTTTTCTCATTCTAAACAAGGAAAATAGGTGAGTCAGTTTTGTTTTCACTCGCAGCCACTTTCCCCTTCAGGCTTGCAAGGCTGACATGTTTGAGGGGGCCTTTTTATGTGGTGTAGAACTGGATTCACTATGATCACTTTGGCTACATCCAGCAGCCTCTGACTTCCTTGTTTGTGTACTGGTTCGCTTTTGAAGAAGAGGCGTCAGAAACTTTTGTCTCTCCCATTCATGCCCACGCTCCCCACTCAAGTCTTCATTGCATGATCGAGCTGGTTCGTCGGAGACGTGGATCTGGACAGAGTTACTGTTGGGGAAGTTTTACTAAACTATATATGGGCATATAAAGACACACAGCTGCACACCCATTACCCCCGCACGCAGGTGGGGGGGTGAGTTTGGCTCTGGCAACTAGCACAGTTCCCCCCATTCTGTAAGAGCTGTGCCTGTTCAGCTCAGTTAATTTGTATGTTGGGAAGCGCCGTGTTTTCCTTGGTGTTTGGCCATGAACCACAAATGCAAATGATAACTTGAGCTGCTGAAACTTGCCTGCATTTAACATTTACCATCTCTCCTTTTACTGAGAGAAAATAACAAGTGAGTAGTAAAATCTAAGGAATGACCTTAGAAACATGAAAGAAGTATTTTAGTGACTTTTATGGCGGTAGTGCCTCAGACTGGGATTCATGTTAGCTTTGCATGTGATACATTCAGGAATCATGAAACAAACAACAATGTTTATTTTGCTGCCACAGGCAGTCCTACCCACCAAGCAGGAAAAAGACTTTTGGTGGTACATTTTAGTACACTGATTGAGTAGCATCCTACTTGCAGGGAGAGTGAGTGGGAAGGAGGAGAACATGAATTTATGTATTGAGTTTATGTGACTGTTTGGTGCTGCTTAGTTCTTGCCTTCTCTTTTGGGAGCAGACTTCAATCTGACCACTGAAAGTCAGTCTACCATCTTTTGAAATCATAAAAACAGTCAAGTCTGTGTTTTCAAATGAGTTGTCACAGCACCAAGAGAGACAGCATGCTGCGAGGGTGCCCTCGGTCCTGTGGCAGCTTATCTGCCCAGTTTGCAGTCAGCTTACAGCCTTTCTGCAGGCTCTCCAAACTCATTAGTGTCTCCATAGGCAACCCCTGGCTGGACCTGACTCCAGAAAGCTGAGCTTTCCTCTTCACTACCCATACTGTTGCATGCTCTTCTGAGAAAAAAAGAGAACACAGTGTTCTCTTCTGGGTTAATTTGCACCATTAAGGCCATACCTGGTGAGAGCTGTCGAGTGTGAGATGGCGGTGGGCATATTTTCCAAAAGACAGGAGAAGAAGGAGGTGGGAAGGAGTGTCAGCAACAGGTAAGGCCTGAACTTCAGCCATCTTGATTTTTGTTCAAAAAAAGTTACTTCGGTTAGTTAGGAGTTAGAAAGGGGGTTATTTTGTTTTTGAAAGAAGCTGCCCCACTGAAAAAAAGAGACTGAAAGATGGCAAAAGAACATGTCAGAATGTCTTTAAAGGAAGATTTCTCCATTTGGATTTCTCCAAAAGCAAAGCCTTTCCCTCACTGGGACTTATTAAAATATAGACATTTTCTCCAAAGAAAAGAGAAGTACAAAGCCTGCCATCAAAGCAATTTCATTGGGATTGCATTCTTTCTGTAATGGGCACTGGATGGTAAGGAACATCACGTTCAAAAGTTCATACCACATGCCTTGCACGTTTGAGGAGCTGTGTGTGAAATAGATCACACTGATTTCCCAACTGAAAAAAAGTGCCCAAAAGGCCATAAAAAGCCTAGAATTGCCATCTATATCTAATTAGCTGATTTGATGCTTAATCCTATGCACTGGGGTTTTTAATTTACATAAGCAGAGACATAAAAAGAACAGCGTTAAGCTGTGGTGGCGAATTCAGTCCTCTGCTGTATTCCAGCATGTGGGAGAGTAGTCCCGAGCCCTGTGGGCAGCAGTGGGGCTGGGCTTCCCCTGCCAGGACTGTGAGAGTTCAGAAGCTACTGAAAGGCCAAAAAGTTGCAAAAAGTCAACCGGCACCAAGAACTCAT
Source organism: Grallaria varia (assembly GCA_013396735.1). Classification (NCBI taxonomy): domain Eukaryota; kingdom Metazoa; phylum Chordata; class Aves; order Passeriformes; family Formicariidae; genus Grallaria; species Grallaria varia. The sequence goes on along the minus strand of VWZG01011012.1, from coordinate 180,983 downwards.
AGGTCATCTAAAGGTAAAATGTAATAAAAGGTCAAATGTCACAAAGCCAACGGTTGTCCAGGGCGAAAGTTGCAAGAGGTAAATGTGATCCAGAGGTCATAGGTCAAAGACTTTTTCTGGGGGGGAGCACTTTCTAATATGGCTGATATTAAAGCCCCAGTAATGGAAAAGAATAATCTGCAGCTCCTCCCATTTCAGTTTTAGTTTATTTGAAAATGTTGCTTGTTCCCATATTCTGGCCACCTAGTACTGTCACACAGAAATGGGTTGGGGATCCACAGGAAATGACAGCACAAGCAAGCCAGTTTCCATATTACATCTGACCATACCAACATGGCACTTCAAATGTACAAAGCCCACAGTTCTTCCATCCTTGCTCTTTCTGGAAATTAAAATATCAATATGAATGATGATAGGTTTTTGCACAATAATGTGTCCACTGGAGTTTCAATTAGCAGAACAATTGCCAGGTGCTGGTTGGAATGAAGCACTGGAAGGACAGAACCTCAGAAGGTGTTTATTGCCCTTTCAATTCAAATTCCATTTAGATTCAGATTTCAGTTCAATTTTAAATGCCCTATAAGCATTTTCTGCCTTCAGATAAGAACTTTTAAATCATGAAGAAAATACCATTATATTTCCTATGTAGTTATCCATACTAAAATGACTTAAAATTATTTTACTTTTTCTTAAGTAAAATCTCAAGTTTATTTTGGTTCCTGTAGTCAGGGACTTCAGTGCAACTCAGAATTTGCCATGTATTCCATGTATTAAATTCTTTTCTGCTCAGGGTGCCTACACCCTGAGGTGCCCTGTGGGAAGGAACACAGAAGACAGTTCACACTTTCATCTTTAATGCCATCTGAATTTATATTGATTTTATTGGATGTTTAGGGATAATTTGCTTCTATTCTTTCGTGCTCTTTTATTGTCTTTTCTGATATTCATGTGAGCAGTTAATTTTCACGTTTCCATTGCGTGTAAAGGTCTGGGGGATCAGCTATTGCTGTCCAGGGAGAATGACTGGTAGGCTGGTGGTTCCTGCAACTGGGCAGGACACCAAATGGGGCAATTAGTGGGGATTTCAGAGCTTGCTGCACAAACGGGCCTTTATCTACATCTAGTATTTTTGCCAAATGGCCTAATTTAAAGCAATGTCTTGCGTCGTATAAAATGAGTCTTGAGTTTCTTGTCTTTCAAGGGACAATTTTATTTTGGTTGTTATAATAAATGCCGCCCTTTGCAATTGTTAAATCTGCAGTGTTGAGAGCAAGGTGATGGATCATCTTTAACACTCACCACTCTGAAGGCACTGCCTGTGAGCAAGTGAGAAGGTTCCGTCAATGGTTTTATGCACAAAGCAGATCCTGTTCAAAAGAAGGCTCTGAAGTGCATGACATCACAGTGGCTAAAAAGTGCAATGAGCCAAAAATATGTGTGCAGGTAGGAAAGAAACAGACAACACCATGCTGTGGGTAATTTAAAATTTAACAGGTATGTATCCCTGGTAAAATTAAATAAGTAAAAGGCACAGTCCTTGGGAAATATTATGCTCCTTCCACTGCCACATTTGCAATAAAAACATAGACACACTTAAAATTTGAAAGATAAGTAACAGCTGAAATGTGAAAAGATTCCTGAAAACAGATGTTTTCACATATGCATCTGTCCTTCAGGCAGCAGCTCTTGAAGGCTGTGTGAGTAGACACTTCTAGCTCCATCTGAGGCTGGGAACTGAAAAAACATGTCTTCAGCATAGGAAAAAATGTATTGTGGCGTGGTGCTTTCTGTCTTTTTCTCAAATTTCTTGCCCCCAGATGGCTGCTAACTTGCTATAATTTGCAGCCAAGGATCCTCCCACGGGGAACAGGAATTGAGCCCAAACTGATCTCAGCCAAATGGGGCTTGGTCCTATCTCCACATTGACTAATGCCTATGTTAAACTCAGGTGAGCCTTCCCAGCATGTGAAATTCCCCCTGCAGTTTCTCTCCAAGGCTTACTTGAAAGCTGCCATTTTACCCAGTATTAGAGTCGGCTGCTCCTTCTCTCTTGAAACATTTTATCCTGAACTCAGGCTGTTTGCTTAGATCAGTAAATGTTGTTTAGGGATACTGCGAGGTGAAGCCATTGGCAACAAGGGAATGATTCATCCCTTAGATAAATCTGATTCCTCAGAGCTGTAGCCTGGAGAAGCCTGTTTGCTATGGATGACTTTTTAGCCAACTATTGAGACAACTGACAGGAAAATGCAGTTGGTAGCACGTAAAGCAATATGGTGCCAAGTGTGTATGAAACTTATTACCCCTAAAAAGGTCAAAGATGCAGTTGTTCTCCACCAACCTAGTGGTGCCATGTAGTAAGATAATTTGGAAGGAATGCCTAAAAATTTGTGTGACTGGGGTGGGGATGAGAAAACCTGTTCAGATTAGTAACGTGTGTACTGCCTGCATGAAAGCTGCCAGTGAAGTTCTGGGTGCTTCAGTGTCTGGTGGTGCCCATCCTGTTTCCATCCATCCAGCAAGGGCAGGTACTTGTCTGTGCAGCAAGCAGAGGTAACAACACACATGCGTGTGTGAAAGAACACATCCTTCGCTAGAAATGTGAGAAAGATGCTCATTTGGGGAGAGACTTGGAGCTACACAGAGGGCAGTTGAGGAGCAACATCCCACTCGTACCTTTCAAAGCTCCCTCCTGGGCTGGTGCTTTAAGGATGGAAGTTAATACAGGTCAGGAGGGCACTGTATGACAGAGTAGGGGTATTTTTAAAAAATTAAGACTGTAGCGTGAGTGTCCACACTATGAAATAAATGAAGTAAAAATGGTCTTCATGTTAGGTAGGGGCTTGCTTTTTTGCTCATGGTTTCTCTCATAAAATCTAATGCTTTATCTATGCAAGTAGGATGACTCTGTGTTGCAGAGACTGCTGATGGACAGGGCCATGAAACACATTTCCCAACAGGGAGAGAATAAAAGAAAGCAGAGATTTTAACTTGTTGGTTAAAACTGCCTTGGTGCACAAATATTGTCTGCACAGAAGTATCTGGGAATTACCTTAAACAGGTGATCCTCTGTGTCCTGGATCAGACTTGAGTAACTTCTCCTCTAAGTCTGCATTAGCTGCTAAAAGAACCTGTTATGAAAAATTTGCAGTTTGTTGGCTTTTCTTTAAACAGCCAGATTGCTTTTTGATGATACCGTGCAAACACACCATTAGAGTCAAGTGCTAGAAATAGCTTCATAGAATTGAAATTGATTTTTAAAGTAAGAAAGTAAATACGTGCATGTGTGTAAGTCATGCGTGCATGCAGGCAGAACTAGTTATTTTTGTTCTTCCAGATTAAATTGTCTGTAAGAACATGAGGTGCTATTTATTGTTACCATAATTTATAATTTAAAATGCTAACGGTGGCATGAAGTGTTGTCTCAACTCATTTGACAGGCTGTAAGATAGTTAGAAGGATGACAGAAATCTCTGACAAACCAACCTCAGGTAAAATGTAGTTCCTCATATTTGCTACTCAACCCCTGATTTTTCACAATGGTGAATAAAAATGGGCCATATTACTTGGCAAGAAAATAGTATAATTAGCAAGAAACGTTTCCATCTCATATTGAGGAGAGCACAGGTACAACCCAATGCCATCTCCTCCCATAGATGAAGTCATGGTTTGACTTCAAGGGGAACTGGAGTAAGGGTAAAAATAGCTGGACTGGTTTCCCTCACTGAAACCATGGTGAGCTTGAAGAGAAGATGTGCAGCCCATCACCTCAGCTGTGGGGTGTTCAGAGGGCGTAGTGTCCTTTGCAAGTTTCTCTCATTAGATCTTTCTACCTGATGAAAATAGTATTTTAGTCCCTCCTACATGTGAATGGAGAATTTCAGTCCAACACTGCAGTGATTCAGCAAAAAATCATTGCCTGTATAAAAGATGGGCTTATTCCTAGGAACAGCCTTACAACCCTGATGGGGTGCCAGGATCTGCTGTGCCATGGCAAATGCTTTTTGCTGCATTATGGCTCTTCTGAGGTTTCATGGAAGTAAGTCATTTCACAGTGGTGTTGCACTCTGCACAGGGGCAGAGGAAGAGGCTGGATTTAGGGGGAAGTTTGGTGGAGACATGGGGACTAGGGATACTCAGAATAGAAAATTACTGTCAGATCTAAAATTTTAATCCTCTTATCCCTATGGATATATTTCTTTAAGCACTTGAATGGATAAATTGCTCAATATTTTCTCAGTATCTATTTCTGTAAGAAAGAGGACATAATTTGCAAGCCAGATTTTCCTTAAGGACCAGAGGCTTAAAATCTCTGATAGAACTTTCCAACCACAATTGGTTATTACGCTGCACATATCAATAAGTATATTGATAATAATGAGATGTTATTTGGGTTGTACCGTTATAATTTCATGAAATGACACTTGCTCTAATCCTTCTTGCTTGTCTTCCTCTTCCTTGTCCTGATCCATATGACAAATGCTTGTTTATGCAACTGGAACACAGCTCAGGCCTTAGAAAAATGCAGAAAACCTATAGCCTTGTGGCAAGGCAGGAAGAACTACAGAGCTGCAGATGGTGATAGCCCCGAGTGTAACTGGGGAAACTATTGGGACAAACCAATCTCTTCCTGCTGAGAAACACTTCTTGGGGCAAAGTGAGAGGTTGCAGTGAAATATAGATGCCCTTCTGAATATCCTCCGTGAGACAGGAACAAATCAATCCAAAAAGGGTGTGAAATGCAAAGAAACTGATTCACTGGTCCACTGGGCTATTGTGCCTCAGTTATCTGGGACAACGGCTGTCACCTCAAGATGTGCCTTGGTAAGGGACAGTCACTCTACTTCCTTAGCAATGCTGCAGTGCAGGGGGAACTGGAGTGCCTGTGGCTGCACAGGGGGTAAATAACCCAGTGACTTTTCACTTGCCTGTGCAATATCAATTGGGAAAAATCATAACAGAGCTGATCCTGAAACTGGAATATAGAGTGCCCATGACATGAACTGGTGACTTCACCAGCACACTGCCCAGCAAACAGTTGGATGCAGCTGTCTCAGATGGATCTTTTATATACCAAACACCACCTGCAGTAAATGCACGAGGTATCAAACAGGACTGTGCACCCAACAGAGGAATCCTGTAAAAGGCACGATAGGGCAGTGCCACCGTAGACTCTCTAGGACATTCTTCTTGTATTGAGCATCCCCCTTAATACAGAGCAGCTGAAAGACCTCTCTGGTTTTCCATAGCAGTGTCATCTTTGTGTGAGCATCATTTCTCTGTGTGTATAAATGTGCCCCTATTAAGAGTGGATCCAAGCAACCAATTTCAACCAACTTTGATTTTGAAAAGAACTGAAAAGAATTTCATTCATTTGACAGCTGTGGAGATAGGAAGTAGAACTGAAAAGAGAGACCATATAAATCTCTAAACTTAGGGATAGGCTGCAAAACTCACGCTTTATTAGACACTGCGTGTGCACGTTGTCTTCGCAGCTGGAGAAAGGCTTCTAGTGAAGCTGCAATCACCTGTGAGGATGCCTGTCCAACAGGGTACTTCTGATGGGGTTGATTCTCTACCTGAGTGCAACCACATGTGCTTTGGCTGCAAAACCACTGCCCCAGGTCTCCTAAGCAGAAACAGAGGAACATATGAGACCGGTCCACCTCAGATAACCACCCTTCAGCACCTGTCTTGTGCATAAGCAACTTGAAGACATAGAGGATGATCAAATTGCAGTTTAAAGTCATGCAGTGATTTTTAAGGTTTTCAAGTTTGATCTCAGAAATTGTTTTCTGAATTCATATGGGGATGGATTTTTTGTAACTTACAATTTCTGTTATGAAATGTATTTTAAGTGCATTTATCTCATATAGGATAATTTAAAAAGTCTACAGTAATTTAATCTGGAGGCATTTCAGGATTGGATCGACATCAGGAACACTGGAATAAGTCGGTTTCTGGAATCTTATCTAGAAAAAAGGAAAAATAAGTCCTTTTACTTTTTTAGCCTTCTACAAGTTCTTTTAGAAATTGTGTGGGAACATACAATGATCAAAAAGATAGTTCATTGAAGCACCTGGTATGTGTTTTGTTGATGCCATCATACAGAGACATGACCCCAGTGCTACTGGGGGCACTAGAGCAGTGGAAGAAGGACTGCAGAACACTAAAAAACCTTGAGCAGAAGACGAGCAAACTCTCAGGGTAAAATTAATCTGAGAACACCAGAAATAATAAATTTATTCTAAGATGTTCTGGCCTCTGTGTCTAATTATCCGAGAAAGGTAAGGATGATGTATCCTAGCTGATTTAGGCACTTGCATGTTATAAGAGGACATCTTCAGTGTCTGGCTCCATGGCTGCCTTAGAGAAGATACCTACTTCACACAGCTCAGGTAGGTAAGATGGAGCCTATGAAGTTTTCTCTTGCCATGGCTTTCACCTTGATGGGATTGGGCTTCAGCTCACTGTCATTGGCCAGATGATTAATTTTCACCTTGTCCTATCAAAACTGAAGCTGAAGAGCATTACAGGAAAGTAGTTACCCATCTTTAATTTGTTTTGTAGGACTACATGTTGTGCTTCTGCCCAGCAATGAGAATGGAAAGACTTCAACTGACCTCAGCAGGCTGAAAGGAAGAAATGAGTTGCTGAGGCTCCAGTAAGCCTTCAGGTAAATACCCTAAATTCCAGAGTCTCTGCCCACTGGAGCAATCTACAATGGTCACACACCACAGTAATGAAAGTACGTGGCAATCAATGGCAACAGTCTGCTTTTCAGTTTAAAATTAAATAAGTAGAATTCAGTTATAAAGAGCCTTTGCAAATTCTCTCTCATGCGTCCAGTACAAATCTTCATATTTAGTAGAACTCTGAAGAGGAATTGAATAGATTTTTACTGGCACGCTCTGATGATATTCAAGGAGTAGGTGTAGCAAGCTGTGGGAACTAAGAAATTGAGAAAAATACTGCAGTGCTGTCAGGAGTAGGTGTAGACACTTTGTACCTGCTAAACCAAAATGATGGGCCTAACATTTAAAGTAATATGCTGATCTAACACTTGAGCAGAACAGTGATTTAGATAGACAATGATCTTTCCTCTGCTACCCAGTTTCCATGATACTACAAGGAAGCCAAATGCTTTGCAATGCAAATCGAATGGCAAATAAAGGCATCGTGTGATTCATCTGAAAAAAATGTTTCACTTAAGAAACCCCAGAAGGCAGGATATAGATCCCTTATTTAATTCACCCTACCCCCTTCTGACTTCTCTGCACTAGCAGCAGTGACTGTGCAGGATTTTCCCTGTTTTGTAGGTTGTGCTTTGTGTTTCTTTGCCCTTCAGTGGAGGCTTGTCTGGAGAAAAAAACATGGTTACGATGCTTCCTTTTTTATTGTTGCTGTCTGCTGTGATTACTCTTCAATGAGGGAGCAGAACAGTTGCTAGCTGGATCCCAAATCTCTTGATAATATAGATGGCATAAAGCCTTCTTCGTGTCAAGTTAGTTTGTGTGCTGCAACAGCAGCAGGAGAGCGTTGTTGGAGTTAGACTTGGAGTGTGGAGGGAACATCTCGCCTTGTACAAACCTGCAGCAAATGCCTTTTAAAGCTTCAGTCTCATGTTCCCTTAAACGATAGAACTAGAAGTCTGATGAAATGTTTAATTTTTTAATTAAGCATCTGACAGATCCACTGAATTATGAAGCTTGATTTTATAACAAAAAAACCAAATGTCTCTAGAAAGTGAATGCAAAGGAGGACCAAAGCAGAAGCAGGTGCAAGAGCGTGAAAAGCCAGACTTTGCAGTAACATGTTCCTAATGTAGCAGAAAACTGGACATTTGAAACAGCTGAAGAGCAGGTATGCACTGAGCTTGAGAAGATACTATTTGTGTTGCTTGGGGCTGAGTCCTACACATTTAACTCCCACTGATTTCTTAAGCGTTCCAATTCAAGTCAATGTCAGTAGGAACGTGTAAGGGCTGCAGGCACGGGCTCTTTATGCTGCTAGCAGACACATTATGGGACTTTATTAAGGCTAGGATTTGCTGAACAGACTGTACTGCAAAACCATGCTAATTAGCTTCTAAAATTCTTGGACAGCTGCCACAAATTCCTGGGAACTGTCTACACCACCAGCAAAAATGGCTTTAGAGATGCTGATTGCCTGAAATAATTTGGGGCATAACTGATCCTTTTGCAGTGATTTTTACTGCATCCACGCTGCCACTCTGGCTTTTGACAAAACCCTTTTAGGGCACACCTGAGACAGCTGTTCTCAGGAATCTTGCAGAGGGTGTTTCTGGAAAGCTTGAACCAACAGGTTCCAGGCTCAGACCAGGAGTCTAACCTGAACTGCTTGGGATGATGCCAGATGGGAAGTGGTTTGGTGTGTCTGTTTCACAGGTTGTGTTAGTTTTCTGTGGTAGTGCACTACCCTGGGAGTTGGTGAATGATTTTTGGCAAGGCAGAGTTACAGTAATTCTTTATTTGTTTATTTCTACAGTAAGATTATAATTTCCAGCTGCTCCCATATTTTACATCAAACTCATCAAGGGTTTCAGCCATTGATATTTGTCGAGGCTGTAGCGCTCATTACATTGGTCAAGTGTTGTTTCAAGGACAATGCAGGTCAGTTAAACTGAGATTTTCACTCGCTCGATTCAGTTCCGCTCCTTGACATACTCTTGTTCCTAGTTTTCTTTTGTAGCAGAGAAAATCACCTGGAGATTTTTGAGGCTCAGATCCCATCTCTGACTGATTCAGGGGAGACCAGACCACACCTTAAGAGAAAAGCTTTACTGTGAATCAAGAGGGCACTCTCATTTGGCATCTCATGTTCTCCCCTCATTTGATGGGTCTCTCTTGATGTGTCTGAAATCCTGAACTTTGCAGCAGAGATGGGAACCCAAGGTTTGTGCTGGGGTGCATGAAGCACCAGGATTCGATGGAGACTTTCCTTTCAATCTCCCTTAAACACACTTTTAGATATCCTGGCTGCCTATATGCAGCTCTAAGTATCATACCTTGATTAAGCAAAAGCCTTTTGGCTCCTTGATGGGATTTCTCCTCTGAATGTACTGCAGAAAGACTTCTTTTGGGAAAGGCACAGTACCTAAAGAACAGAAGGGAGTATCTAAATGTGGGGAAAAACATAGCATCTATAAAAAAATAACCTAGGACAGGGCTTCCCAGTTGTGGCATGTGTCTTGCCAGTGCTAACAGAGGACCTCCGGGTGGGATGAAGGTATTTAATGAAGCTCTGAATGCCTCCTTACCCTAAGAAATCTGGCCCAAGGTAGAGACAGGAACTGCTGAACAGCTGCCGCTGCCACCTCTGCCTCCAGATGAGACTTTGGAGGGAAGCAGAGCTCCCCGTCCTCTGCCTTGCACTGGGGAATACATTCCTTTGGTCCAGAAGTTCATGATTTTCCTTCAAGGCTAGCCCCCTGCATTTGTGCCCCAGTTATAAATGTCAGGGGACAAACAGAGCCACAGAGCACCTACGTGAAATCCTGATCACGCAATGAAGCTTTTAAAATTTTCCCTTCTAACTGCACTTTCTTGTATTCTAAATAAGCATATGTTAGCCTGGAGACTTCTGTCTTCTGCAGAAAGCTGTTAGCAACACTGTGTATCTCACTCATCCCAGCACATTTTACTTCCCGCAAATGTTGACAACCATGTGCGAAGCAATGAGGATCTGTGCTTCTGACCATCACCTGCTGAGGAGGAATTCAGAGAGGCAAGCCAAGAAATCGGGGACGAGGGATGGATGGGAGACACGATTTTGGCTCATTTGTTTCATCTGTTGAAGACAGAGTTGCAAAACTGGCAGCAAAAGAAGAGAGATGGATTCCATTCCTCTCCAGTCAATCCAATGAATAATTGGATTGCACTTATAAAGTAATATATAATAATATAATCAATGCACTTATTCAGTATATAGCTGGACAATATACTTTTCACAATACATGCTACCAGCGCAGCTATCCAAGTACCATCACATTCAAGAGCCATAATTAGATGAACTGCAGAAAACCAAGAACACGGTTAAAAATTCCTGGCATGCTTCGGAGCAGCGGTGTTTGCGCACCGGGCAGCAGCCACGAGCCTCTTCCCGCTGCCCTAAAGAGAAGGAAAGAGTCAGAAAGAGGCGGCATCGGCGTTTTCCAGGAACGCAGATTAACGAGGGACACAGGAGCCAAGAGAGGGTCTGTCCTGGCCTTTATTACTGGCACCCGCTGCAGGGGGTTAATGCATCTGTCAGTGACGGCCCAGAGCAGCGAGGCACGCCCGCAGAGCCGAACCCACGCAGAGCTGCGTGCGCGGTGTGCCCGGCGGGGCGCGGCCGGTGGGAGGCGCGGTGTGCCCGGCGGGGCGGGGCGGGGCCGGTGGGAGGTGCGGGTGTGCCCGACGGGAGGTGCGGTGTGCCCGGCGGGGCGGGGCGGGGCGGGGCCGG